>JAKGSA010000688.1:763568-791365 GCA_033558755.1 Philaethria dido | reverse complement strand
TCAAGTCTCTATGTCCCTATTCGTCAGAATTAGAGACATTGCGCGTTATACGGCGGAATTTAACGCCGCGCAGTATATTGCTTGGATACTGTATATATAAAAAAATAAAAAAAGCACCTACTGTTTATTTTCGTTATTCCATGGCTTCCATTATTACTAAACAGACTTTCAAACTTAACATATTAACAATGTTTTTCAAGTATTCGTTACAGCTTACTTTCGCAACTCATGCCGCCTAATTAAATACTTTATTGGAACCCAAATCGTAAAGTAAATCTCTATATATATTAGATGATTTTTGTTAAAATATAACTGTTTATTAGGGTCAATTATTTATTATGAAATGTCAAATCATTCAATGATTAATCAATTTTGAAGTAATATTATTTTAAGTATTGTAAGAATTAAACTTAGTATTTTTATTTCCATGCTCTGGTAACAAGCGCGGCGTTGAGTTCCGCGATGCAGCACGAATTGCCTCAAAATGGGGAAGTGGGGAACGGAAATCTTATATCTAACCTACCACTGCGCCATAGCGTATAAATAAGTAGATATTCAAATCTTTAGTTTCCTTTTTTCCTTTTTAGCTATAAATAAAATCATATTAATATTACAACCTAGTGTTTCCTTAATTATAGAACAAAAGATTGTATTATTAATTGGCCAGAACATGTTATTTATGGTTAGGATTTCGTCTAGTACGGGAATAGAGCCCACCCATAGAGTAACAATATCTTTTATGGATATTTGTTCTTAGTTATAATTAGTGATTTAATATTCATGTTTGTTTTATATGTTAATGAATATTTTTGATATTAATTATGATGAGGTAATCTAGTTATAGGTCATTGTGACGCAGTGGGAGTCTGTAAACGCAATTGGTTGTAAGTTCGATTCTTACTCAGGAAATGATTAAATTCAAATTATTTTCCTTGAAGATAAAACGTGGCGTTGATTTATGTCACTTAACACTCAATGTTAAAACTTCAGGAAGGAAGGTGAGAACAGAGAGTCTCAACACTAGGTTTTCTGTGCCTACTCTTTTATACAGAAAAAAAAGAGGGAAGCTATTTGCGATTATAAATAAAATATATTATAATTCATATTCGTTATTTTGCATATAAAATAATTTTATATATATTATATATGGAATTTAAATAATTCAACGCCTGTCGTGGCGCAGAGGCACAAGCGTGCGACTCTAAACGCGACAGGTTGTGGGTTCGATTCCCACTTCAGTAAATGTTAGTATTTTCATTTCCTGGGTTTGGTAATAAGTCTATCCTACTATATGGGGGTTACAGCGTGAAGTTAAAAAAAAAATATAACAAAAAATATGGACCAACAAAACATTTTTTTAATTGAAACTGTTCTTACATTGAGTGAGATTTGTGTCTAATAAACAATTGACGTATTGTTTATACTAATAAGGTGACAAATTAGAACCCGTAACTTTATAACTGTTGCCATAATATTTTTATTTCTGTCTTCCGTAATCTCTACTGTAAAATAACATTCCGTTTTCCCCATCCTCGTTGGATTTTTTGAGTTGAGTTGCAATATACAACGCCACGTCTTGTCTTATCGTCTAAAATAGAAAAATAAAAATAATTTTAAATAAATAATTACTTTAAGTGGGAATCAAACACATAACCATCGCGTTTGCAGTCACACGTTGTCCCTATGAGCCATTATGGTCTCTTAAAACATCCTGCCTTTCTTACAGACTGTATACAAATTACAATTATTTCAACATAAAGATAAATATCTTTTTTATATTAAAACTGATACGCTATAACACTGTAACATTATATTATTTACATCATATTACAGCAAGTTATTAATCTATTTCATTGAAAATCTTGTTAGAATTTTGATCGGGAACCGCTACGATGTCGGTGGCGAAATGAAAAATGATCCGACGTATTCGCTGTCGGAACGCTATTTTTGGTTCACATGTCAACAAAAATGATTTTTCATATAATATGTTTTCAATATTTTTTGATTATCTTCATACATTTTATCTTTGACAGAGAAAACCTTATAAAAAATTGAGTTTCTCTTTCTACTAGTATAGATGTATGCGGAACCTAACGCCGTGTTAAGTCTATTTTGACCAGGGAAATTGTAAAAGTTTTTTATATGTTGATGACAAATAAAAAATCTAAACGGAAGAGTAAAAACTTTACACAATAAGCAATTTTGTGTTAAGACACTCCATTCTTCGCTTTCCACTTGAATTCGAGACACTGCAAGTTGAATGGCGGAACTCAACGCTGCGTTATGTGTTGTCAGTCCATTGTATATACATGTAATTAATTACATAACAACCTGTATGTTTTAACTTTTTTTAACTTCACGCTGTATCCCGCATACAGCAGGGCAGGCAGAGGGAACCAGAGAACCTAGTGTTAAGACACTCCATTCTCTTTCAACGATTCCGTTCCCAACTATATATGTATAGTATGTTTTATATATATTTTTAAATAGATAAACTAATATTTTCAACAATTAAAAAGGTGAATTGTCAACAATGTCAAGAATAAGAAGCTAAAATTTTAGGCGAAGACGTATTGTGTGTCCAATTAGTAACGCGGTGGGCCATACCGCCGCGTTACGAGTATTTCTAAAAATACTAAAAACACTCTGTTACCATTTGTCACGGCACGCCCTGTATTTATCAAGATAGCGTTCCGCATTTATATATACAGGGTGTTAGTTTAATTGAAATACAACTAGTATTGAAAAAAAATGAAAAAACTTTTTTAAATTATAAAAAATGAATATTATATGCAAATTTTGGTTATTTAATCTATAAAAAGAAATAAACAGAAAATAATTTGCTTTATTTCGTGATAAAATATTTTACTAGTGGAAAAATATTGTATATAATGCATCTACTAAAATAATTTTACTTTATACATCTTCTAGTTGCGACACGAACATATAAAATTATTTGTATCGGCTTATCTTACGGGAATTACAATAAATTAGTGGCAATTTTATCTGTATTTTAAGAATGCCAAAAACACGAGGTCGCTAGAAAATCTTAGAAGAACAAAGAGCAACGAAAATTTGCGATTGCAAAAAAATAAGCTCGACCAAAACTTAACATCCTATACCGACGTCCAGGTCAAACCTATATATACCGACTTACGTCTATATACCGGCTTAACTTTATAAAATTTTCGACCTATATACGAGTAGGCACATTTAAAAAATCATTTTAGGGTAGTACTTAAAGATTACATTTTTATCTGATTCATATAGCCCAAAATTTTTGACACTTTTGGCATAATAAAGCGTATTCCTATCTCAAATAAATGTTTTCCGATACACCTCTTTTCATGTTAAAATCAGATGAACATTGAAATTGTGAAAAATTGACCTTTACTACACGCACTTATTCACTTACTTATACTACGAAAAAAATAATTTTTATCAAAATAATGTAAATTCATCCTGTATTTATTTCGGTAGTCATAGAAATAAACACGGTTAACATTCATATAAACAAGATTGTTGCGGCTCACGCGCTTGACTGATGGTGATGCGCGTGCGCCGCTCGCACTATTAGTGACGCTTTATGGAAAAAAACGGATAATGCTGTATTATATTTGTTACTTGAAATGTGTGGTTAATTATCATCTTTGAGAGAATTGGGGGATGACGATTTTTTGAAAAAAAAAAAGAATGTAGCGATATTTTGATATTTTATTAAGATTATCTCCAGAAATCGAATTTGTAACTGCACGCTGTATCCCGCATATAGCAGGGTAGGCATAGGGAACCTGAGAACCTAGTGTTAAAACACTCCATTCTCTTTCAACATTTCCGTTCCCCACTTTCCGCCAAACTGAGGCAGTGCGTGTTGAGTGGCGAAATTCAACGCCGCGTTTTGCCTTGTTACCAAACCCAAGAAATGATAATACTAAATTTTACATTTCCTGGAGTGGGAATCGAACCCACAAACTGACGCGTTTACAGCCGCACGCTTGTGCCTCTGCGCCACGACAGGCGTTTTTCGAATTTGTAACGATCGTATTTATTGTTAGTCACTTTACCATTGAACTATGGTACCGTCTTATCAATGATGATCTACAGGAAGAAATGCATTATTTTGCAAATTTGTCTTTGGAAAATATGAAAATTTTTAACAAAAAAAATTCCTTTTTAAAAGTTTAAACGACCCATACAACGTAGACTACTACGTTATAGAAAACTTTAATTAGGTTCTATATCTCTAAATTTTCCACATTTATATTTTTTACTACAATTTAACCATATCGTACAAATTCTAAAAACTGTATATAAAATTATTTAATCTGTGTATGGAAAAAATCTTCAAACATCTTGTTAAAAATCAATTGCGCTATGACAAGTATAACTAACAAAAACATATTTAAATAATCGTTTTTATTTTAAATAAATTATATATTTTTTTTGTTTTTGAAGGGTCGGCAACGCGTAAGTGATGCCCCTGGTGTTGCAAGCGTCCATAGGCCACGGTAACCACTTACCATCAGGTGGGCCTTGTTGCCACCGTCGTGGTATAAAAAAAAAGAAAAAAAAAGTCATTTATTAAAAATTATGTGTATATATATAATCACATACTAGCAGCCACTCACTGAGAACCTAGTGTCATGACACTTCGTTCGTCGCCTGAATTCGAGACACTCACATATAGACTAACTGCATCACTCATCATACAAATATATGACGTACTCAACGCCCTTATTATTAAAGCAAACATTAATTATATATTAAAGTGCTATTTAACAGTGGCTCGCCAATTGTTCAATGATATTTTAAGGACTCACATGAATAATATTGCAATTAGAGCACATTACGACTTCATCATGCAGTTGTCGCGACGGAAATAGTTGTAGTGGGCGATTGTTGAATTAAATGTGGATTATTACATATTATAACGGATTTAGTGATATACCTAGCTTGTGATAGTAATTATGCTTGTTGTTTTAGTATTATATTACTTAAGCTAATGAGGCCACGATTTCTCTTTACACTGTATCCCGCACATAGCAAGTTAAGCGAAGGAAACCTGAGTACCTAGTGTTAAAACACTCCGTTCTCCTGAGACCAACTCATAAAAACTTTGAAGTGTCAAACCCACCACAGTAGAGGACAAGAGACAAGCTCATTTTGCAACAATCCAGAGCAGTACGCGATGCAACTAAGAAATCGTTGGCGGTAGTTTGATATAATAATTGTATCCACTGACAGATATTGTATCCACTGACAGATATTGTATCCACTGACAGATGCATGCCACCTCAGTCTACCTGTGACCACGGACTATTGTAAAAATGTATTTCCGAATACTAAAATATACGCGATTAATCCGGTTAAAATACTCGTACTTTCATTTATTATTACATATTTGTAAACCAAAGACAGACAGACTATCGTAAAGTTTTTGTTGCTTTTGAGAGCATTTTATTTGGTAATTTGGTATTTTTTGTTAAAATCTTAATTATTCAATGAAGCCCAATATTAGAACGTTTATTTTAGACGCAACATATCTTGCCAAAGAGTAATGTATTCGTATTATGTGTGAGTTTATAAAGATCCTACCTTTCATGAAATCATTTAGCAACTTTCCATATGTTCTATTAGGAACTTTTAATAAGATATGAAAAAAAATGATATTTTGGTTATTATACACATAGGAGATTTAAAAAAAAATGGTTTTATGTATATGAAAAAAATTTGTAAATAATTAAGAATTTAAAAGAAAGAAATTATTGAGTGCTACATCACTGCGCTGTCGCATTTCGGGCAGAAAGCGGAGTGTCCTTTAGACTACGTTCCCTCTGCCTATACTGCTATGAGGTATAAAGTGGGAAGCTAAGATAAGTACAAAATCACTGCACTATTTTCAAAATATTTTATTATTCTTAAAATTTACGATATAATAGTTTAATATGGAAATATATATTTACCAGACCAAGGAAATGAAAATACTACATTTCCTGAAGTGGGAATCGAACCCACAGCCTGTTGCGTTTACAGTAAGCTTGTGTCTCTGTGTCACGAGAGCCGTTAACATGTGTGTTTTTTAATATTAATAATATTTTTTTTAATTATAAGGCAGTGTATAGTAGACATAAAGCTTTTACATATGTCCATATTTTTCAATAGTTGCACTCTACTCATAGAAAATGAATAAAGCTAAATAAATATACCTCTGATTTAATTCTAATCTGTATTTTCATGTTTATAACATATCCTATTCTGTCAGTCGCCATTGTTTATCGTAACAATGTGAAATTTTTATTGTGCGGACGTTTTAATGATTATTAATGACATTACGCGGTGAATGGGGAACGCTGAATGCTGTTTTGTGTTAATTTATTGTTTTAAAACACTTTTCTTTTTGTTTGTCGAAGTTTCTAGTCGTAAAAATTGGTATTCTATGCTCTTGGTTTTTTTATTGTTATACGGGTACATAGTAAGTTGATGTAGAATATGTTTATATAGATATTTATGAGTTTTTTTAAGTAAATTTTATATTTTTTTTTGGTTTTAATTAACTTGTTTTAAAGATAATTATTAAATTAAATTGATAATAGATAAATGAATGATATAAAATAGGGAAAGAGGAATATCCTGTACTGTATCTGCTATATATATACTTATATGTATGCATATGTTTTAAATAAAATTATATATGTTTTTAATTAAATATGTTTGACATCATAATTTGGCTAGACAAAGTGAATAAATAATAACTTCTGATTATTAAAAAAATAACTAAAATATATAACCATGTTTAAATGAATTGTCTAAAAAAATACAAGTATTATAAATAACTCAAAAAATAATTGTCCGATCGTAACATATTTAAAAAAAAACATAGTCAAATTGTGAGCCTCCATCTTATTTGAAGTCGGTTAATAATATATATTTTTTTTGTTTTTAACTTCACGCTGTATCCCGCATATAGCAGGGTAGGCAGAGGGAACCTGAGAACCCAGTGTTAAGACACTCCATTCTCTTTCAACAATTTCGTTCCCCACTTCATTCGTTTAATTTACACTACGATATAAAAAAAATAGTATAAAAATTCCTACCTCGTAATTTCATAATTTATTTCATGTAATTCATTGTTGGAACGTACATTACTGACGCTCAGTTATTTTTATGAAAATTAGTGAACAATAGAATGCTTCAACTTTTTTATTACAATGACTTTGACTGCCTTTGCGTTAGATGAAAATTACGAACAGGTGCAAAATATTATATTCACTATATATTGTCAATATTACTTAGAAAAATTGAAATTTTTAATACATATATTGAGTTTTTTATATAATGACCGTGGGTTCAAATTGAGGTAATATTTTCACATTTTCCCGCAAAGCAATATACTCAGAAAGAACATACTTTTAAAGACTAGGGAGACAAAGAAGGAAAAATAATTTGAATATGATTGGTCTTTTGAATGGGAACCGAACCCACAAACAATCGTTTTGACAGTCAGACGTGTTCTCACTGCACCACGATGGAAAAAAATGAATTCAGTTGTTTATTTTAAAAATATTATCTTTCTTCGGTTTGTCTCCGACAAAATATGATGTTTAAGTAACTTCTATTGCGTAATAGCCTGAATTTTCTTGACAATCTTCATCTTTACGAATTTTCTTCTAGTAAATGTCTCGAATTCAGACGGAAAGCGGCGAAAATAATTTTTTGACACTAGGTTCCTTCTAACTACCGTGGCGCAGAGGCACAAGCGTGCGACTGTAAACACGACAGGTTGTGGGTTCGATTCCCACTCCAGGAAATGTTAGTATTTTCATTTCCTGGGTTTGGTAACAAGGCAAAGCGCGGCGTTGAGTTCCGCCACTCAACACGCAATGCGTCAATTTGGTGGAAAGTGGGTTGGGGTGTAAGAGAACGGAGTGTCTTAACACTAGGTTCTCAGGTTCCCTCTGCCTACCCTGCTATAAGCGAGATACAGCGTGAAGTTAAAAAAAAACAGTCTTTGTAGTAAACCTACCTAATACGTATATTTTAAATATACGAGTATACTCCCCCGAGTGAGATATGAACTCGTAACCATCTCATACAGTTGTATTTATAAAAAAAAACACAAAATATTTTAATACTCTACAATACATCTTCATATATATTAATAAATTCAAAAAGAATATTTAAATTTTACATTTCTCAGACGTAGCTCTTTCTAAAACGTTGTAGATGTAAAAGTAACGAGACGTGAACATTTTTTTGTTTGAAGCGGTGTCGTAATTAGAATCTATTGTAGTCCCGATGACAATACTCTTGAACGTGTTGACGGCGGTTGTCGTTTATACCTTAGGGTGGAGTTCCACTAAAATTTTATATATAATATATAGTTAGGTTTTTTTTTTAACTTCACGCTGTATCTCACATATAGCAGGGTAGGCAGAGGGAACCAGAGAACCTAGTGTTAAGGTTCTCCATTATCTTTCAACAATTCCGTTCGCCACTTTCCGCCGAATTGGGGCAATATATAGTTAGTAATATGTATTATAGATGTTATATTTTTATTATTAGATAGAGAGAAGTTAGTGATATAATTTTTTTTATTACTTTTCTTTTTTTTTGGCTGATTTTAGAGATTATGATCTCAATCACTGTATTCTTATATTATTTTCTCGCTGTTTTTTTTTTATTTATACATTTTCACTGATTGAATTTCAGTAGCCATTGCTTATAAACAGTTATTTTTTTGGGTTGCTATTATTATTAGAAATATAATTAAAACAAAATTAAATAATTATTATAACAGGCTAGAGTTATAAAAGCAAAACTTAAATTAACTTGAATGTCTCTATTTTCTCCGCAAACTTATTTTCCAATAATCCCAATATTCCTGTACGACAAACCAACAATTTTATTCAAATATACAATCCTACTAGTATTATGAATGTAAAATAACTTGTAGAATGAATGTTTCTTACTCTTTTACACCAAAACTGCTAAACAGATCTAGATGAAATTTAACAGTAATATAGCTTATACTTCAGAATAACACATAATTTACAGTTTTTAATAATAGTTTATTTTTAGTAATTTTTCCATATAATGACAAATATCTAGTAAATATATAAGTTTTTTTAAACAATAAATATATAATTTACAAAAAAAAACAACCTAACAGTGGTAGAGAAGCCCAAATAAATTCCAAGTATAACGATGATTGACAAATAACTCTGTAATAGCGTCCAAATATATTAGATATGAATTCTATTGTAAAAACCGTGGAATGTTTTCATTAACGAATAGTCTCGCTCATTTAAATGATTTAGTCGCAAATTATACGTATTTTGAGCGTTTCACTTGAATTATTATACTTTATGAAAGTATTATTTAGTGCTTTTGTTGCTTTCTCTTTGTTGTGGTGATGAATGTTTTGGTAAATTATGTTTGATATTCTTTTTTAGTGGACATGTTTGGTTTTTTTATAGCTTTGCGTTTTTCTTGCAGTCAAAGAGAACACAGTGCTAAGACACTCCGTTTTCCACTTTTCGTTCTAAATTGAGATATTGCGTAACTCTGTTGAGTTTAGTCTTACCAGAGCCAAGAAATCATATGAAAGTAATATGACTATAATAATTCCCCTGTGGAGGAGTGGGAATCGAATCTACAACCAATCGTGTTTACGCGCCACAATGGCTTCAATAAATAATCTTAATATTTCTGTTGAATTTAAGTGAATAGGTAAACCAGTCACTCCATTATTTAGTTTCATATAGAGACACTCTGTATAGTTAAAGAGTTCATATTGTAATTACGTTATAGAAAATGCACGAAAACAGAAATTGTATAATAAATATTAAATATTCTCATTAAGATTTGAACCTACAAACATCACGTTATACCTACAAGTTAGCTAACATTTGCACCACTATGGCGTATAGTATTTTTATATTTTTAAGTAAACAAACACTGAATGTATTCTAAGAAAACTTATTTTTCTTTGTTTCGAACGTTAAGATAATCTTATAGGATTACAATATTAGAGGGAGTGTCACATAAAGTATAGTTCGACATTTTTCAAATACGTGACTACGGTTGCCTATTTCCGCCATTTCTTTGAAATGCTGTGTAAACATACAAAAGATTTTATTCCAGGGGAATTTTTACTGTTGTTTATATATGGTTTATTTTTTATAACATATAAAAAAATTCAAGCTTTATCCCGCATAATAGTGTCGGGTAGTAGAGAGAACCTAGTGTCAAGACACTTCGTACACCGTTTTCCGCCGGAATTCGAAGAATTGCGTGTCGTAACTCAACGCACTGCTTTGTATTGCCAGAGTAGAGAAATATTGATAATTTAAATATATACATTTCCCCTGAGTGAGAGTCGAACTTACATCCAAACGCCTTTACAACCAGATGCTGTCTTACTGCAATACGATGGCGATAGATATCTATAGGATAGAAAAAAAATGTACTGTTTTAGAAGCTTTATTTTAAGAAAATCTATTGATTCAAATTTTTAAAACCACTTTTTTATAGTTTCTGAAGTTAGATTCACTTGAAAATTATGCATATATGTCTGGATCTGTTAATAATACAATATTATCATAAACTATCCTTGTCAGACAGACAACTAGGACAGCGAGAATCTAATTTTATGCGTACTTTTTAGTTTCCACTAATAAATTTTTGATTTATTTATTATATTTACTATAAAAATACAATTTGACAACAAAAACATTACGAACTAATCAAGATTGGCGTGAAGATTTTAATAGAGAAAACTTAACTAGAGAAACGTGAACAAAATCATAAAAATCCTATACGTGTGGAATTAATCCTCCTCTTATACGATTAATTTTGTACGTCAACTCATATTTTTGGTGGCATTGTTGACGTCAGATAAATGTTCTTGGTTTTTTTATAACCATTAGGTAATGTTTGACCAAGTTGGCCACCTTTGCTTGTGAAGCATTGGGATTGTCATAATACTAGTAGATTTACCTAGAATTGTCTTTATTGCTTTACAGATAGGTTTCTGATGACAAACAACGGTTGTGGGTTCGATTTTCACTGAATTGAATGCTTTTTGTTTTCTTTAGTCAGGTTAAGCAAAATATGGTATTGAATTTTCATTATGTAATATCTCATACCTATATCAGAGGAAAATTGAAAAATATTATGTTTTCATGACGTAGTACATCTATGAAGTACAAAAATACATAGGTAAACACTAAATTCACTTTTTATGAAATATAAAATGAAATTCAGCTTTTTGAAAGAATGAAAGTATATTTAAGTATAAAATAATACTAGATTATTTTATTTCCATATATAAAACAGCTTCAATAATATCATTTGCAAATCAATATTTAACCAATATAATTTCCTTCATTTCCAATTTCCTTATATTTTTATTGAAATTAAAATTAAAAAAAACACCATACCACCATTTGATTTTATACTAGTCCAGTCACCAACATTGGCCCAACATGTAACCAACAAAATAGCTCGCGACATAATTCTTTTATAATGTGACAATCTGATTCAGATTTAAGGGGAATGCTTAACGATTTGCTATTAAATAATTCGAATAACATTTAATTACGATTTATGAGTGTCACTAATCACAACACCAACTTAATGTGGAAGCGTGAAGAATTATAGGCATTTTTGTGAATCTTTACATTTTGTTATATTGTTCTATTTATTATGTTTTAAATGATTTTATTAGAAAAGTTGCGTTAACTGAAAAGGTTAGTTATTTTTAACTTCAGGAAGTATCTAGACATAATTTGTGTCTTAATTAGACATACATTTAAGAGATACTGAGCATAAAATAAATATAAAAAAATTGTAGAGGAAAATTATGAGAAGAAACCGTGCGAGTGCCGGGCCCATCACGTTGCAGAGAGAGGAGTTTGGAGAGTGCCTGGGACTTACGGCCCAAATGTTGGTTTAAGGGGCCCCCTGTAAAATGCGCATTAACGTTCACCTCCACAGTCCGCTCTCCTCTCTTTACCTAACCACATAATATCTTTGGTTTTACCGATTTTCATAGAAACAAAATGTTTAAAAACATTACATGGAACTTTTTTTAAATATGTTTTTTTTTAATTTGGACTAAACTGTGCTTTCCTTTTTTTATAAATATATATAAAAAGTATTTTGACTTAGTCTATAAGTGAGGCATACAGTTATCGTCACAGATATTGTAAGAATTCTATAATATGTAGTAATATTGTATACAAATTGGCTTACTGTTCAATAAATAAAAAAAAAACATCACTTTCTTCATAATAAATTTACAAAAATCCTATAATTTCAACTTTAGGCTACATCCAGCACATAGCAGGGTAGGCAGAAGAACCTGAGAACCTAGTCTTAAGACACTCCGTTCTCTTAAGATATCCGTTTCCCACTTTCCGCTGAATTGAGGCATTGCGTGCTGAGTGGTGTAACTCAACACCGCGCTTTGCCTTGTCACTAGAGTGAGGAAATGAAAATACTAAAAATTAATTATTATAAATATAAAAAAAAAACATCTGCTTAAGAAAATTTAAGAAACTGAAGCATTTCTATATAATTAATATTTATTTTATGGTAACACTTACATGTGTTGTAAAACATATGAAAATCATTAATACATGTCCAGTTAAATCTGACAAATTTCAGTCAGAGCACCCCATCGCGAAATAGTTGTCAAAATAATATGTGAGTATTAGTACGACAAATGGTATCTATGAGAAGGGGCTTTATAATGCCACTCGCTTGTGTTACAAATTCTCTAAAAAAATATTAATTTTGTAATTCTTTATTATGTATAGTTGACGTATAATTAAATGATTCAATATATATTTTTAATATATTTTAGTATATACATACATATATATAGCTTCACGCTGTATCCCGCATATAGCAGGGTAGGCAGAGTTAACCTAGTGTTAAGACACTCGTTCCCCACTTTCCGCCGAATTGAGGCATTGCGTGCTGAGTGGAAAAACGTAACGCCGTGCTTTGCCTTGTTACCAAACCCAGGAAATGAAAAATTCCATTTCCTGTAGTGGGCATAGAACCCACAACCAGTCGCGCTTACAGTCGCAGGCTTGTGCCTCTACGCCACCATAGGCGTTTATATTTTAGTCAAATATTTATTTCTAGTTAATTGCAAATAGCAGGGTATGAATGAATTTAGTGTCAAGACACTCTGTTCTTGGCTTTCCATCCGTGTTGATGGTGGGAAATGAAAATAATTTAAATATATTAATATCCACGGGAACGCAGTGTCTTAACACTAGGTTCTCAGGTTCCCTCTGCCTTCCCTGCCATATGCGGGATACAGCGTGAAGCTAAAAAAATATTAATATCCTCGGTGGGGGATTGAACCCACAATCATCGTGCTTACGCAGTTCCATTGCACCACGATAGCTTCAATTAAAATATTATTGAATACTAAAACGATAAGTTAAATTTGACAGCCTTTATTTCCATTTTTTTACCATGTAGTGGAAAATCAAGAAGATGTCTAAGAGATACTTGACACAAATGATATTAAATGTATATAGTGGTCTACTCGTTTGTTGGGACCATTTTAACTTTAGCCGTACATTTGGTTTTTTATATAGAATTACAATAATTTTCCATTACAACAGGTAAAAATAATAACAAATGTTAGATTTTTATGTGTATCACACAAAGTATTTACGATGTAAAGCTACTTACCTCAAATCTTTGCCAAAAATCTGTCACCATACAAATAATAACAAAAAAAGTGATATGACAATTACATACTTCCACGATTCATTTAACCGAGTGCTAATTTTATAAAATTGGACACTTTTCATAAAGAAAATGAGAATCTCAACCAGAATTTGATTATGACTGGGCTTAAGCTCTTTTAAACAATGTTTATGTGCTTGTGTGGACAGATGAAGAAAAATCTTGATTTTATTACTAAAAGATGAAAATAATACAAAGTTTCTTTGTCTTTCAAATTTGTTTTGGTTTTTAAAATTAAAATTAATTCACGTTGAAACACTTTTATTGATATAAATAAGATATTTTGTGTTTAATTTATAACATTATTTCGATTGTTTTTAGTTCAAATCATATGGACATGGTTATAAATAATTGTTTCTTTATTTTTACTTATATTTTACAAATTTCAGGACGCGGAGAAAACTAGAGGGAAAAAACCCCATTTTTTCATGAGATTTTATGATTTTTGTATGTTAAGTGTCTTGACACTATGTTCTCACTGACTACTGCTATGTGGAATGCTTATTAATAGGACCTTTTCAAATTTAGTTAGGTTGAGAGAGGAGCGGAGACAGTGGAGGTGAAGGTTATGCACATTTTAAAGGAGTCCCTTAAACCTACATTTGTGTCGTAAGTCCCAGGCATTCTCCAAACTCCTCTCTCTGCAACGCGATGGGCCCGGTACCCGCACGGTGGAAGAAATGGAAATAATTTCTATATAGTCATTCCAACTCAGCAAGCAATGCTCCAATCCGGCGGAAAGTGGGGAACGTAAATGTTATAAGAGAACGGAGTGTCTTAACACTAAGTTCTCAAGTTCCCTCTGCCTATCCTGCTATATAATGTGAAGCTAAAAATAAATAAAAAAGAAACAAACAAATAATAAAAATAATAATCAGTTCTTGGAGAAATCGAATCCAAAACCAACCGCATTTATAGTCACTGTTCCACTGAGCCACGATTCTCATTTTACATTAGCTATTACATCTTAATATTATAAAATAACACAATTTAACCTTTATATACTCCCCCATAGAATTAAATACTTAACCCGTAAATTATTTAGTTGCGTCACACGTCACACTGATGATGGATCGCGGTAATAATTGCGTTCCCTGCAACGCTACGTTATTGATGGGAGAGCGAATTGTGGCCAATATTGTTCTTAATCTGATCGTTGAGAGGATTAGTATAAGCTTATTCAAGTTTTAAAAGGTTTTAAGGGGTTTTTAATAATTATTTCACTTCGATAATAACAACAACAATTTAGTATTTTCATTTCTTGGGTTTGGTAACAAGGCAAAGCGCGGCGTTGAGTTCCGCCACTCAACACGTAATACCTCAATTCGGCGGAAAGTGGGGAACGGAATTGTTGAAAGAGAATGGAGTGTCTTGACACTAGGTTCTCTGATTCCCTCTGCCTACCCTGCTGTATGCGGGTTACAGCGTGAAGTAAAAAAAAAAAAAAAACAGTAGGTATATAAACTCTATTAGGAAGCACATAGAGTCTGTCCAGATTTGTGGTGTATTAATAGTAATAATAAAAATTTAAAGCTTTAAGTGGAAAATTATTTTATATAACGATTCTTTTGTAATATTAAATGATATGTAAAATAAGAAATATATTAATATTATAAAAGGTATTCGCAATTTTCATACATATTAAATGAACCTATTATAATCGGATTAATCGCGAATTTTTGGTATTTGAAAATATTACGTAAGCTATGTAGCTGTGACCATTGACCATTGTAAAGAGACAATTATAGAATAGAAATTGTCAAGTTTTCAAAAAAATGTTCTATAATACCAACATATAAGTGATTAATGCGATTAAAATAGTTCAATTTAAAATATATTCATATTTTTACCTTATTTTGTATCAATTAAAATCGTTAAGAAGTTCAAATTATCAATGTTAGGTTGTGTGTAAGACTACATATAAACCTGTGTGTTAAAGGATCCGAAGCCAGATAAAAAAGTTCTAAACACTGAAGTAAAAATAAATTAATAAGTATTACAATAGATAAATAAGTAATGACATACGTCACTAAATTTTCTTTGTCTTACAAAATAATACAAGTATAATCATTTCCTCTTTGCGGATCGAACTGACTACTATCATATTTACACTCACTCTGTACCAATGAGCTATAATCATTCAAACATTTCTTTGGAGTACTGAACCCACAACCACGGAGTTTACGCTTACTACTGAGCCGATAGCGATTAGGTTATTTTCAAAAGAAAATTCCACTCTCAAAATCGAATCTCAAACCCAAACAAATAACTATCCACAATACTCTTTTTTAATAAGTCTCTCTAACAAAACACCCCTAGCTGTAACATTCGTAATCGCCATTGAACTTGTCGGCAATCCGTCAAGAGGTGGCACAATGCAGGATTAGTGTTATTACACCACCTTTTGTAAAGCCGGAATATTGAGGCTTATGACAGCTCCCCCTTTCTTTGCGTTGGGGAAAATGTCAATATTATTATGGATAGCAAGTATTTTTAGTAATATTTTGTGTTGAAATTCAGTGAAAGTTGAGAACGGAGTGTCTTAACACTAGATTCTCTCCGCCTGACCTGCTGTAGTACAATATGTATACCTTAAAAAAGCCGGGATATAAGGTTCTATATATTAGTATGAGTTTTTTGTAACTATTATTGACTATTATATTTTTTTAATATCCTAATATAAATATGATTAATATTTTTGGTTAATTTTGTATTTTATCCATTGGATTTCACGACTTAACTGCCATATGGGAGAAGCGCATAAAAGAATAAATACTTTTTGAATGATCTGTAAAAATTATAATGTGAAGCTAGAGTTAATAATAAAATTTGCTTATAATTTAATCTTGTAGGAGGTAAGGGGAGACCTCGGTTGACCTTCGAGAACACAGTATCAATGATACTGGAGGAAGGTCACGTAAAAAGCATGAGGACCCCCCGGAGGGCATGCTTGCAGAGGTTAATGACTGTGGACGAGGCGAAAGAGCTATGCAGGGACCGTAGCGTTTGGCGCTCCGTCCTCTCTGACTACCCCGCTAGGGATAAAGCGTGAAGTTAAGATTTAATCTTGCTTAATTACGCTATTAAATCTGAATTATATTTTGAAAATATTTAGCTGTTTCACCGTTCCTTTATAGTGTATAAAGCCTAACAATATTAACTAGAGAAACTTTGATTTTTAGCAAAAAAAAAAAAAAAACAAGGAAATATAAGAAATAATTATTTACATCTAAATGTAATAAAAACATATATTTTTAATACTTTTCAACACACACCATTAAAACAACCATAACATTTTATTCAACTATTAAAACACGTGAACAAAATTCAAAATAATTACAAATACGATGCAATAAACACATCGTGGCTGCATTCAATACCATAACTAACATAATTAACAGAGTTACATCAAAATTTGTTTATTACATGTCTTTTCTACGGTATTATAAAAAAATATTTATCGCCGCCAAAGCATAACAATCGTATATATACTAATAAAAGATGTCAGCGGCGGAATAATTGGGGCGGAAAATTATTATAATATTATAAATAGTTTAGTAAACTGGAAATAATTTTATTCGTGTCGTATGAGAGCAGGCCACGGTCGTAATTCATATTTCTGTGTACTGTAACAGCTAGTTTTGATACTTGTGACGCTAATTTTAATATACAGGCGCTTATTTTATCATTTTTTGTCATGTTTTCTTGTTCGATGTGCGTTTTTATTGATGATGTGTAATTTTTGTTATTTGACTTTTGATTGAGATTTTGTTGGACTTTTCCTATATATCGTTTGAAAAGATGGAAAGATGTGGCATTCGAAGCTTGATAATAAAGGAGCTGATTAATTGACTTATGAGAAGAATTACTGAATATTGTATGTTCTGTGTTAGTTTATCTAAAAAAATTGGGAAAATCAGTTCATAATTCGTATTCAGGCTTCATTTTATTTTAGATTTATTTTTTAATTTTATATATAAACATAATATAGGTCTTAAATCTAAATATATATTTGATCATTTAACTGTTTCACTTTTTATAAGCGAAAAATGCAGCAGACCATGTCACGGAAATCAGTTCATCTATGAGCTGTTGATTTTGAAAGTGAGACATATCATATCCTCGATCTGGTAACAAGGCAAAGCGCGGCGTTGAATTCCGCCACTCACCGTGAGGAAAAAAAAAATTAAATTTGTAAAAATCGTGAAAATCAAAGAGTATTATTATTGAAGTACACCAACGTTAACACATGTACAGCGGTTAGAGTTTCAAAATCGCATATTTGACTATGAACAAACATTTTATTGTATTTGATAATAAAATAATTCATATTATATAATATAAAAATGTTTATTTATGTCGGTCTGACGTTACACGACAGTATCCGCGATAATTTTATAGTTTTATTGGCATTTCTACTGTAAAAATACCAAGAAGAGGCGGGCTTCAAAACGATTTATTGTACGTTTTATTTTTTGTTTCCGTTCATAATAAATTCCGATTTTTCTATCACTGTGAAAGAGAAGGAGATATAAAGAGAGAGAATACTTTGGTCTATATTTGATTTAGGAACATTGTTAGTATGTTTTTTTTAATTAGATGTTTAAGAAGTAATGTAGAATAGAATAGAATAATCTTTATTGACCACACAATAAAATATAAAAGAAGAGGAAACAAAAATATGAACTCATGTATCTGTATGCAAAGGTGGTCTTATTGCTTCAAGCAATATCTTACAGACAACCTTCGTTAAGTATAGGGACAAATGAAAAGTATAAATATATTGTAATTTTTGAAGCCCTCGAGGTACAGTAGGTTGAGGACGTATCAATCCTTAAATTAGACAACACGTCGATATATTAATTTTAAATTAACTGTAATTTTTACAGTAGACACATGATTTAAATATATACGAAAGACATAGTACCTATTTGTGGAGATGTCTGGATTTCAAACTACGATTAATATGTATAATAGTGTTCATATTAGAGTTTTTTTTGGAAACCACACTAAGAGATAATTGTATAAACTACATCAAAAAATTATTTTTCACGAAAAGTGAAGTTAGGAAATATATGAATAGAAACTCCTCAGCTTTCCAAGGATTCACCATGTCGGTGCCGGGCCATCGCGTTGCAGGGAGACGAGCATGGAGTAGTGCTTGGGACTTGTGAAACAAATGTAGGTTTAAGGAGTCCTTTTTATAAATGCTTACCTCCATTACCTATTCAAGCTCCTCTCTATTGTTTCTAATAGTAAAGAATAGTTTTGAACTGATAACCATCGCGTCAAATCAAAAATGTCTCAACATCATCACGTCGACTTAATTTTTTTTTTAACTTCACGCTGTATCTCGCATATAGGGGGGTAGAAGAGGGAAGCAGAGAACCTAGTGTTAAGACACTCCATTTTCTTTCAACATTTCCGTTCCCCACTTTCCGCCAAACTGAGGCATTGCGTGTTGAGTGGCGGAACTCAACGCCGCGCTTTGCCTTGTTAGCAAACCCAAGAAATGAAAATTCTAAATTTTACATTTCCTGGAGTGGGAAACGAACCCACAACCTGTCGCGTTTACAGTCGCACGCTTGTGCCTCTGCGCCACGACAGGCTTTAACATGAACTTTAAATTGAACATCAATTTCTTAAATGTTAGTGTTTTTCTTTATTGCCTACTACAGCAATTCTTTTGGAATTATCACCTACGAACAGAGCTGTAAAATGTGACATAAGACCTTTGATTACCATATTATCTCTTAAGTTGGTAATAAGTTCTACTATTTTATATTCTTTCATCATGATATATTTTATGTTTTTCTAGTATTATCATGAAGTTAGTGAGGTTACTATGTTGCATACTTTCAAAGTGTAGTAGTGTTTGATTGCTTTCAATGAGATTGCAATTTCGGTGGCGAAACTCAACGCCACGCTTTATTATACCAGGAAAAAAATTAAATACAGATAATTCTTCCCTCAATCCGAGATTGATCCCATAACCACAATCGCTTACAATCATACACAACCCCACTGCGTCACAATAGCCTCATATTCATAATATCTATATATATTCCATATAAACTACAACACTAAAGTAATTTGGTAGCACCCTATATAATTATTGTCTCTATAATCCCGTGTAGAGCGATCTAATCAAAGTTGCTGAAGTTTTTACGTCACAGGTTATTATTATTGTGTCCGCAACTCATCTGGTGAGATGATGAGCTTAGTGTCACATAGAAATTGGTATTATGTATATTATGATATGTATAGTGGTCGTCGTGGTGCTGTGGGACAACAACTGTAAAGGCGATTTGTTGTGGGTTCGATTTCCAGTCGGGAATTTAAAACATCGTAAGTATTTATTCATATTTCGTATTTTCGTTTCCTGGGCGTAACAAGGCAAAGCGCGGCGTTGAGTTACGCCATTCTGACTTCAATGTGTGGGATAAAGCGTAAACTTGTTGAAAATATACTTTTTCTTATATTATTTTTATGTGATTCAGGTGATTGTTTTTTTTTAGTTTCACGCTGTATCCCACATATAGCAGGGTAGGCAGAGGGAACCTGAAAACCTAATATTAACACTTCGTTCTCTTTCTGTTCCCCACTTTCCGCCGGATTTTGAGGCATTGTGTGCTAAGCGATGTAACACAACGCCGCGCTTTGCCTTGTTACCAGATCCAGGAAATGAAAATACTTTTTCAGGAAATGAAAATACTTTTTCATTTCCTGGAGTGGGAATCGAACCCACAACCTATTGCGTTTATCTCTCCGCCACGACAGGCGATTTTTAATTATTTTTTTGCAAAAATAAAATAAATATGAGTTTTGAGAATGGCTTATAATTTTTTTTTAAAAACCAGTAAGAAATCTATAAGTATTCACAATCATAAAAAAATACCGAAAATTTAAAAAAAATTAAATACAATCTATTAAAAAAGAATCACTCAAACAGTAATAACAAACAAAACGAATCCACAAGACTAAATAAACCCTTCCACTAAATATAAAGTTCGTAAAATTTAAATTACCATCAACCCCAAGCCTTTGGGGGCTATTTAAATTCATAAATTCAGAATGTATTTAAGGAGAAATATGCCACAAAAAGTACTAACAATTAACAAATTGGTTGCGTTTCTAACCGTTTCCTACAGTTGAGATTTCGAGTGGAGTTTTTTCGTCTGAAATTTACTGCGGTAACTTGAAACGTTTTTGAAACAATAAATAGTAAGTGACAAATAAAGAGTGAAGGTAGCTACCGTTTTGTTAGAGGGTCTTCACACGATATAAATTATTAAATAAATAATAATTATTTAACTTTGATTCGTAAAGGCGTAATTTTAAAGAAATTTATACACACATACATGGCTTCACGCTGTATCCCGCATATAGCAGGTTAGGCAGAGGGAACCTAGTGTTAAGACACTCCGTTCCCCAATTTCCACTGAAGTGAGGCACTGCGTGCTGAGTGGCGGAACTCAACGCCGCGCTTTGTCTTAAGATATTTATAGTTATGTTAAAGTGTTTTTTGCTCAAAGGAGAATGTTATGTCATGATAATGCCATCAAAATTATATTGTTGTAAATTATATAACAATGTATGTATGAATGCTAAAATTTGTTAGTATAGATGGATGCTTGTTCCTCTTGCACGCCATTATTATTAAACAGATTTGAATAAAACTTTACAGTAACATAACTTATACCTCAGAATAGTAAAACTCATAGGCTACAATTTATAAAAATTTTGTATCCTTTGGTCACAATATAACGAAAACTATCTTGCCAGTAAAAATTGTTTTTTTTTATAACTTCACGCTGCATCCCACATATAGCAGGGCAGGCAGAGGGAACCTGAGAACCTAGTGTTAAAGCACTCCGTTCGCTTTCAACAAATCCGCTCCCCACTTTCCGCCGAATTGAGGCATTGCGTCTTGAATGGCGGAACTCAACGCCGCGCTTTGCCTTGTTACCAAACCCAGAAAACCTAAATATTTCATTTCCTGGAGTGGGAATCGAACCCACAACCTGCGCAAAGGCGACAGGAAAAATTGTATTATAAATATATAAGAAAAATGCTAATCAAAATATTTATTTTTAATAAATTATATCCATACATATGAATTAAAAACGCGCGTTTTCTTATTTCAAGTGTGGCATATCCTCCAACCCGTCACCCGATCTCAGTTTTTTACAACCCTAACATCTGTTTGTTATTTTATCTATTTCTGTATATCCTAATGCCGGTTCAAATCCTTCCCTTGTCATTGTACTTCAATTAAGAAGCTACGAGTGTTTAATGGCCCATGCTATATTTCAATCCTATGGGCGTTTATGCGAAGTTTTTACTTAATTGTCACTATTTATATGTTTTTATTGCTTCTTTATTTTATTGATATTTGATATTTTTTAATTAGGTATAGAGATTCGATTCTCGGTTGGGCAAATATTTGTATTGCTTCAATAGGAACTTGTTTTTAATATATTTTATATTGCAGTACATTTTAGTGGTGTTTGGAATAAGTCTGATTGTAATAGTTACCATAATTCAAATTTTCTGGCAAGAATGTTCATAACAGTATACTCGGTGTATATAAAGAACAGTGTTTAGTTATGATACATAGTACAGAGATACTCTACACATAAAAAAGGAGAAGTAAGAGTTTGATCACTATTTTTATGTCTACCAGTAAAATATGGAAAATTCATGTACAATAAGCCAAATGCTTTAATATTTATTTCCCTTTCCAATTTGTAATATTTTAATTATATAAATTACTTAAAAATATATGATTTTATAACTAATTTCTATCTAAAATAAAGAAGCCCAGATATAATATATTAAACTCAGCGAACTTATGGTATACAAATGAATACACACACGAGTCTTACAACTGTGGGATATTGCCAAGAAATTCATTGAAGGTACTTCCGATATTCTAATATCTGTAAGTTGACCTACTTTTTGAAGCTTTTGATATCGAAATGAAAGCTCTTATTTTCTTAAAACTTTGAGAGCTGTGAAATAACTATCTAGAAAGCTAACCTTCTAGTTATTAAAGATAGGCATAGAATTTTACGTTAAATTTAAGTCACTGGAGAAATTTCATAGGTGTATGTATGTGGACTTATTAGTACCTATATTAAAAGTTATTTAAGACAAGAACGCTTTATATGTTGTGTTGTAATTGAAATTTTAACAAAAAAGAAAATCGGCTTCAAATAAAATAAGCCAAAGATTAATATTATTACGAATAACTCAAAAACTACTTGTCAGGTCTTAACGAACACACACGTACTTAAAAAACATACAATCAAATTGAGAACCATCTTTTTGAATTTGGTTAAAGAATAACTTATTCTATAATAGTTATAGATTATCTAAGAAAAGAAACATTTAATATCAAAATAACATAAAGTTAAAAAAATATATCATAAATAAAAAAGCGGTCTCAAAATAAATCCTTGCAGCACACTTACATGAAATACTCTAATACTCTAAAGCATAGCGTAGTTATTGTCATATTATATTATGTGACAGTTACTAGAAAGATGTTTTAATAAGATGGAAATAGAAGCATAGCTACGATGACAGCCGACAAGCAAGTGACAGTCCACGCTGAATGATATTATTGTGGGTTGGATATCATATATTTCTTTATTTGCTTCAAACAACTGTCATAGGAATAGAGATTTGTTACTTTATTATAATATCAAAACTAGTTGTAGCCCGCAACTTTAGCTGCGTGGGCTGTAAAACGTAAAATCGTTTTTTTTTTCAGTTTCGTAGGAATTTCAAGAAATCTCAGTGCTTCCTTATACTCCAAGGAGAATACATGCCCAAATTTCGTCTGTACGTTGTCTGACAGCCACTCAGCAACGCAAGTGCTTTACATATACCTGGGTATACTTATATTATAATTTTATTCATGTATTGAAAAGTGCCCGTTAGTAATAAGTTTTAGTCCCTTTCGTGGACATGTTAATGTATAGTCCAGTGATAACAGTTGAGTCAGTGACGGTACTAGAAGAAATATTTATATTAAATATTTTTTTTCATTTTCCGGATTTGATTATGTAATTCGCGACATGGAGTTCAACAAATTAACACGTGGTATCCTTAATTAGGCAAAAAATGAGTAACAGAGGAACTGTCTAACATTTGTGCTCTCTATCTAACAATCTACTGAATTTAGAATATTATTTAGTTCCACATATCTCTTACATAACAGATAGACAGAGAGATTTATCACGACACTCCGTTCTCCGCTCAATTTTTTTCTAATCTTAATTAAAGTTCTCTCTAATTGTAAGGTAAGTTTAAACTACATGCAAGTAACATAAGATCACGCTGCTAGATGCGCGCGAGACCCCCGCGGCGCGCATCTGATCCTGCTAACGAGCACTGGACAATGTCTCTATTAGCTTGGATAGGATGAGGAAAACTTAGGAGATACTTCTTGAAAGTCATTTTTTTTAGCTTCACGCTGTATTCCGCATTTAGCAGGGTAGGCTGACGGAACCTGCAAACCTAGTGTTAGGACACTCTGTTCTCTTTTAACAGTTCCGTTCCCAACTTTCTATCGCATTGCGTGCTGAGTGGCGAAACTCAACGCCGCGCTTTGCTTCATGAAAATCAAATTAAAGGTAAATATATAAATTTCCTAAATAAAATTAGGCCTCTCGTGGCGGGTGCAAAGGCAAAAGCGTGTGACTGTAAATGCGACAGGTCGTGGGCTCGATTCCCACTCCAGGAAATGCAAATATTACCCGCACTTAGCAGGGTAGACAGAGGGAACGGAGTGTCTTAACCTAGTGTTAAGACACTCCGTTTTGTTTAACAATTCCTTTCCCCACTTTCCACCAAATTGAGATCCGCATGCTGAGTGGCGGAACTCAACGCCGCGCTTTGCCCTGTTACCAGAGCGAGAAAAAAAATAAATAAATATTATTTTATACATTCATTTCCTTAAGCGGGAATCGAACCCATAACCTGATGCGTTTGCAGTCGGAAGCCTTAGGCCTTAACAATAGCCTAGAATTATTATAATTAAAATTTATAACACATATACTCCACTCCATTACTTTTTACAAACATCGTTCGGGCATCGTTCCCCTTATACTATGCAAATAAAGTTGGTAGCAAAAACAAAGCGAAACACGGTAATTACACGTGGAAAATTAACTGACATCGATAACTTCGTGAATGTCCACGTAATGAGTCGATATCGCTGCACGATGCTAGGCTTTTTTGTTTTGTTGCATATATAATGCATTAGGTAAGATTTATCTAATATAAGTTTATTATAATAATAAAATTAATCCTGTCGTGGTGCAGAGGCACAAGCGTGTTACTATAAATGTGACTGGTTGTGAGTTCGATCCCCACTCCAGGAAATGTAAAATTTAGTATTTTCATTTCTTGGGTTTGGTAACAAGGCAAAGCGCGGCGTTGAGTTCCGCTAAACCCTAATTCGGCTGAAAGTGGGGAATGGAATTGTTGTAAGAGAACGGAGTGTCTTAACACTAGGTTCTCTGGTTCCCTCTGCCTACCCTGCTATATGCGGGATACAGCGTGAAGTTAAAAAAAAAAAGATTAATATTATAGACCGTCATGGCGCAGTGGTACATTAGTTGACTGTAAAGATAGACGTAAACGAGATTGGTTCTGAGTTCGATTCCCACACAAGGCAATGTGAAAGTTTAGTAGAAATGAAAATAATGTATTGATATACTCTGTTTAGGCTCTGACTTCCTTTGTATGTGGGACAAAGATAAATGCTGGTTTTTTTTTTATTATATATTTTTTTATTTCTCTCAGTATTTATGTAAACTTTATTTAATAAAAAATAAAAGTAAAATTATATTTATATTTATTTGTTTCACTTTTCATAATAATAATTAATAAATGTTTTTTTCTTCATATAATTAGTCTTTTAATAGCAGTGCTAATATCAATACGTTATCATTATGGTATATTTTTACTACTAACATAAAAATAATAAAATATATTTTTATGAAAAGAATTTTCTAAGCATCCTTCTATTATTGTTTCATTTATACTAGTTAGGATACTTCTTCGTATTTAATACTTCTTAATACATATCTTCTATCATACCAAATGAGAACATCAGATTCGAACCCACACATATCACAAAAATTGAATACAAAACCTCAACAGCCATATTACTAACTTTAAACCATATTTCTTAAGTTCCATAATGAAAAAGCTATAAAGTGTTAACAAGCAAAGAAATAATCATTTAGTAAGTAGCACTACAAGGTGTTTACGTTTAATATATTCATGTTATTACACTGTTTAGTGATAATAAATAATAATTATAAAAAGTACTTATTATATGTTAATTTAACATAACTCCTTGACTCGAGTGGTTAATTACAATGCATATATTTATATACCTATATAAATATATATTCATGTACGTAATATTATCACTTTCCGCCGAATTGAGGCTTTGCGTGCTGAGTGGCGGAACTCAACGCCGCGCTCTGCCTTGTTACCAAAGCAAATGAAAAATTTCATTTTCTGGAGTGAGAATCGAACCAACAACCTGTCGCGCTTACAGTCGCACGCTTGTGTCTCTGCGCCACGACAGGCGTTTGATATGAAAATAAATAAATATAATAGTTCCCCCGAGTGGGGATCGAACCCACAACCAAACACCTTTAACCAAATACTGTCCCAATATGGCCCCACTATAAACAAACATATTGAAGAAATAGCTTCACACTGTATCCCGCATATAGCAGGGTAGGCAGAGGGAACCTGAGAACCTAGTGTTAAGACACTCCGTTCCCCATTTTCCACCGAATTGAGGCACTGCGTGCGTGCGTGAGTGGCGGAATTGAACGCCGCGCTGTGCCTTGTTATCAAACCCAGGAAATGAAAATACTAAGCTTTTACAAGAACTTTTATTTGAAGAAATATTTTGCTTATAATCTATAAATTACAATCAGACAGTAGCTTAAATAAAGAAAAAGCTCAAAAAGTATGGGCAATCTCGTAAACGGGGGCAAAGAGTAAGTGATTTGACGGGAAACACTTATCGAACGCGTATTTTATTAAAATTGCAAAGCTTCCATGCCGTAGATAAAATACTGATCGCTATATTGTATCCGGTAAGAAATGGCGGTGTGTTTGATGTAAAATAGAGTAAAAGGTAGATACGATGTCTTATCTTTAATATGGTTATGATATGCGAATCATTTTAATCAGCCTGTCGTGGCGCAGAGGCACTAGCGTGCGACTGTAAACGCGGTAAAGGTTGTGGGTTCGATTCCCACTGCAGGAAATGTCAATATTTTCATTTCCTGGGTTTGGTAACAAGGCAAAGTGCGGCGTTGAGTTCCACCACTCAACGCTTCAATTTGGTGGAAAGTGGGGAACCTAAATGTTGAAAGAAAATGGAGTGTCTTTACACTAGATTCTTTGGTTCCTTCTGCCTACCCCGCTATATGCGGGATACAGCGTGAAGTTAGAGAGAGAGAGAGAGAATAATTTTAATCAGCTTCATATCATGGAAGGGCTTGCAGAAAGAATGTGTAGTGTTGATACACTGTGTTTTTCACTGAATATGAGATAAAATAAAAATAATTTAACAATAGTTTTTGATAGTTTCAAAGTGTTACACACACTTAGGAAACGAGAAATATTTTTTTCGGAAACGTATAAAAATTTGAGCGCATGGCTTAGCGATCAGAGCGCTTGGGCTGGGATCCAAGAGGCGTGGGTTTGAGTCCCGCTGCGTTCAACTTTTTATACGTTTTCTAAAAAAAAATAACAATGATTCCCTTGAGTGGGGATCGAACCACAACTACATAGTCGTTATGTTTATAGAAAGATGTTTTCCCATTACGCCACGATAACTGGATGGCATTTTTAATGTAATTTAATTATGTTTTAAATACTTATATCGATGTTTATCAAACCTTTTTATTTGGTGGTAGGAGGTTCGTCCTCCGTCTGGCTCGCGACCACTATCATGTCAAAGACGAACCGCCAAATAT
>JAKGSA010000688.1:693973-763163 GCA_033558755.1 Philaethria dido | reverse complement strand
CGAGCCAGACGGAGGACGAACCTCCTACCACCAAACAAAAACAGTGCAGTGACACTGGTTTATTGTTATGATTTCAAACGATGCAGTAACGTGGTAAATGGACGAAAAGTGGAAACATATTGACTTATACTATTTACTATTTCTCTTTTTTATTATGCAATAATTTCATATAAAATGTTCAACATGGACTGAATTAGAATATGTCTGTATTAGAAATAATTTTCAACTGCAAAACTATGGTATAGGTTCTGTATGGTTATTATGTATAATTACTACATTTTTGGTCAAAATTTTAAATAACTTTTGGTTGAAACTTTTAATAAACCCTGCTTGAAACTTTTATAAAATTTTGAATTACTTTCAGCTTATACAAAAAAAAAATCTAAGAAATATCTAAAACTCCCATAATCTTTGCTCAAACACTAGTTGTAAATTGGTGGGCCTTCTTTGTGAATTATTACGGATCGCGCTGCTCTGACCGACTCAATACCTTAATGGTACCTCATGTTTTCACCTGCGAACTAAAAAGTGAAAAATACAGCCGAATTGGGAAATACGAATACTGTCCTTATATAGGGATGTGTGTCTGTTTTATTCGTTTTGCTATCGATTGCAAAGTAGATTACTATTCAATATATCACAAAAGCTTGTAGGTATTTTCTATAGATACATCACTAGTTGTGTAATTTTAGTATATTCAGTTGCATTAAAGTGATGGTAGCGTTATTCTAAGTGCTACTGGAAATCTTAAGAAGTGAACATTTTATAACTTTGTTGTTTGAAACCTCAAATGTTTGCTGATATAGACATAACGGTGTATTCATACATATGGATATTTAAGTATTCTATTTAATTATATGAATGAGAAGGTTTGTAAGGATGCTTGTTACTCTTTCACGTAAAAACTACGGAACGAATTCAATTGAATAAATATTGTAGTCTTAAAAATATTTTGTATAATTTAGCTATACCTAATGTAACTTGTATATGTTCGAATATCAAATTTAGGAATATTTATTAAATTGTTGTACATATTTGATTCAACAAAATGCAGTATTTGGTGTCGACATCCATCATACAGGAACTGACCCGTAAATGAACAATGGAGTTAGTATGACATATATATTAGCAGCTTCATTCTGTTTTCGTTTCTTTTTTTTCTTTTGCATATCAGGTTAGGGAGAGAGAACCTAATGTCAAATCACTCCGCTCCGGCCTCAATATTGTATGTTTAGTGGCGGAACTCAACGCCGCGCTTTATTTAACTAGAACGAGAAAAAAACAAATCAAATAACTAAATATTATTCATATTCACTAACCTTAAAACGAAAGTGGATGTTTTAACATTCTATTTCACATACAAAACGGTTATACAAAACAAAACAACCGTCCAAAAAGACGACATCGCAAACTTTATTGCTTTATTATAATAAGTTGCCGTTCAGTTATACACATATTGACATTTCAAAGATTTATATAATTAATTTGAATTAAGTTAACATTAAATATGGCGTAATAATTCAATTTTATTGGATTTTCAAATATTTAAATCATTTGCAAACATGGTTTGGATGCGTTATAAGTAAAAAATAACCTGGTTACTCCAGTATAGTATTTTTGTTGTATTTTTTATCATTGTGACTTCTCTAGAGTTAAAATATGATACGTGATGAAGTGAACGTGATAATACATGTATTTTTATCAATTTTCGACTTATTCCTAACAGAATAGGTTTTTCATTGTTGTTAATACATAGGTACATACAGAGCTTCACGCTGTATCCCGCATGTAGCGGGGTAGGCAGAGGGAACCTAGTGTTAAGAAACTCCGTTCCCCACTTTCCGCCGAATTGTGGCATTGCGTGCTGAGTGGCGGAACTCAACGCCGCGCCTTACCAAGCCCAGGAAATGAAAAATTCCATTTCCTGGAGTGGGAATCGAACCCACAACCTATCGCGTGCAGTAGCACGCTTGTACCTCTGCACCACGACAGGCGTTATTGTTGTTAATACTCTACAAAAAAAATGTTTATTATCATTGTTTTGTTTTCTTTCAATATATATTTTTCTATTGTTAGTATTTGTTTTATGCTTTTTAGCCGACTTCAAAAACATTGCGTTTTCGGGTACAAAACTGACGCTTCACTAAGTATAATTGGAACAGGAAACAGATATATCTCTAAGTAACCTGCTATGCGGGATAAAGCGTGAAGCTGATATCTAAAAACCCTAATCGGGAATCAAACCCACAACCTTTGCGTTTAGTTAACCATCTCTAATTATGCAATAACAGCGTTAATGAGACACAATTATACATTCAAAATAAACAATTACAAATGAAACATAGAAATCAACGTAAATTCACTAAATTTATCATCGCCTCTACATAAACAGAGGGTGTGTAGGGGCCAAGTTAAAACGGTCGTCATACATCACTACGTAAGGGGTCGGTACCGGAATTTACAACCCTTTGCCAGTAGATTTATGAAGCGTTCGAATAACCGCATGCAAAAGATCGCGTTTCTTTATTTTATAAATTGCTACCAAAATAGATAGAAGGTGTAGGAGGGGAGTGTTTTTTAAACTATTATTTGTTTTGGACATGTTGATTTGTAACTGGAGATAGCATAATTGTAGATTTAAATCCTCAGGGGAATATATCTTTATATATTTTTAATACATTCCGTACTCCCTGACTATCCCGCTAGAGATAAAGCGTGAAGTTAAGTAAGTAAGTATTTTTAATATAAATATTATTATTGTCCTATTGTGCCGCAGAGGCACAAGCGTGTGACTGTAAATGCGACAGGTTGTGGGTTCGATCCCCACTCCAGGAAATGTAAAATTTAGTATTTTCATTTCTTGGGTTTGGTAACAAGGCAAAGCGCGGCGTTGAATTCCGCCACTCAACACGCAATGCCTCAATTCAGCGGAAAGTGGGGAACGGAATTGTTGAAAGAGAATGGAGTGTCTTAATATTAGGTTCTCTGGTTCCCTCTGCCTACCCTGCTATATGCGGGATACAGCGTGAAGTTAAAAACATATATATTTTCATTGCTGGTATAATCAATCAATACTCGTACATTAATACGAACAGGAAAAACTTTGCTATAACTTTAAATGTATTTTTTTTTATTATAAATATTAGTAAATTTGATATATTGTTTTGAATAAAGTGACATATCTACGCGTCACTTTGTCTGCTAGTCTATAAAATAGATTATTTTAATTTATGAATGAGTCTTTTTTTATTTCAGGTGTAAAATAGTCTTGTATTTTCTTAGGATTAAGCGTTCAGCAATTGTTTCTACCTTTTTTTAGCAGCTTCACATTTTTCTCGCATAGCAAAGTAGTAAGGAAAGTGTAAAATGTTGTCAAAGAAAAACAAGTGTTAAACTCTCTGTTCTCCATTTTTCATAAGAAAATGCTATGCATGCTGAGTGATGCAACTCATCGCCGCGCTTCTTTCTTCCTACCTTAACAATTTTTAAATTAACACATACATTAAATGAAATAATTAAATGAATTCCATTAACTTTTTTTAGCTTCACGCTGTATCATGCATATAGCAGCGTAGACAGAGGGAACCTGAAAACCTAGTGTTGAGACACTCCGATTTATTCCATTAAGTAAATTGTTTATAATAAATGTATGGATAATACAAAAACTACTCATAAGACCTTAACTAAATTTAAATGAGACCCCTCCAGAAGCACAAGTTATCATATAGTAAAAGAATTATCAAAATTAGCTCACCCAATAAAAAAATATGTACCACATATAAAAAAATACAATCAAATTGATAACATCCTCCTTTTGTGAAATCGGTTAAAAGAAACGTTACATAGATATATTTGTGTGATGACATAAGTGTATGCTAAAAACTAAGGTCAACGACATAATGAGATGCAAAAAAAATCGATGATTCTATGCACGAAAGATTAGTTATGGCAGATTTTAAATTAAATTGTCCTATAAATATAAATAACTAATTATATATTGACTATAGATGGTGACGCAGAACGCATCGGAATTTAGGTGATGAAGTTGGTTTAAATAACACTCACTGGGTATATAACTTTTTTTATTTTAACTTCACGCTGTATCCCGCATATAGCAGGGTAGGCAGAGGGAACCAGAGAATCTAGTGTTAAGACACTCTCTTTCTCATTCTCTTTCAACAATTCCGTTCCCCACTTTTCCCCGAATTGAGGCATTGCGTGTTGAGTGGGTGAAAATCAACGCGGTACGATTTGCATTAACAGAGAAAAATGAACATTAAATATGGTAATTGCCTGAGTGGGAATCGAACCCATAACATATCATTCGTTAACATTTAGACAGCGATCCAATGCGTTACGTTGTAATATATACAAATGTTTTAAGGGACAGATTTGTCTAAGAATTGTATGACCAGATAGTATCGTAAAGAGAATGGAAGAAAATCCTCTTTTATCACTCGCTTTCCCTCACGAAAGAACCTTACATGAAAAATTTTAGCATTCTATGCCTAATAGTAGTGCGTTGTCTGTCAATGACTTATAGAGTACATACATACTTAAATAGCTTCACGCTGTATCCCGCATATAGGAGAGTAGGCAGAGGAACCCTAGTGTTAAAACACTCCATTCCCCGCTTTCCGCCGAATTGAGGCATTGTGTGCTGAGTGGCGGAGCTCAACGCCGTGTTACTAAACCCAGGAAATGAAAAATTCAATTTCCTAAAGTGGGACTCGAACACACAACCTGTCGCGTTTACAGTCACACGCTTGTGCCTCTGCGCCACGACAGGCGTTCCTTAGAGAGGAAATAATTTACAATATAATATTCTAGTTGTCGTCTGCTTGGCTTTGTGAATAATATTATTTTTATTTCTACAGTTTCAATTGCAATTTATTAATACACCTCTTTATGCACAGTAGTTACCGGCTTACATTTAAGAAGAGCACAACAGAAGAGTTTTGATAATTGATTGTTCGTAATAGTACCTTATAAATAAACCAAATTCATAGGCTTTCCTTAAGTAATATAACATTTTCCTTTAATATCTATCTCTATGAAGGTATGTATGTTTTTTAATACCAAAGCGTGTTTTACATTTCCATATCTATTCAAAAGAAAATATTTTCGTGCTATTTATATCCATACTTCTACACTAAATTTGAGATAATCTAGTTTAAATAACGTTTTTTACATATTAAATCAACATTCATTGATGCTCAATAAATCTGAAATGGTAAAACCAATTTAAAAATATAATATAAATTTAATATTCCCATACCACGATATATATTCGAAAATATTTACGTTCTGAAATTCAATCATTTTTGTAAGCACCAACGTACCAAGCAAACGCGTTATTAAACCTAACCCTTCTCACATTTCAAATAACCCACGATTTATAATATGTAAAATATTCTTACAATAATCTCGTAATATAGGGAAAGGCTATTGAAAAAAATCATTAGTTTAGTACTAAGCCAAACCAACCGCGAAAAACCTGATGATGCTATAATTATTTATTTAACGGTTAATTCGCATTCAGGTACGTATTTCAATATAGTACTCGAGCGGTGCGCTCTTCGAAATTGTGGATCTTTTTAAAGGCATGTCGGGTAAAGGTGGTTATACATGGTTATAAAGAAAGCTTCGCAATTTTTACCAAATATCAGAGTATTCATTCTCTTCTTTTTGCCCAAATTTAAGACATTGCGTCTAAGACGGAACTAAACACTGCAATTTGTCTTAAGAGAGTGAAAAAAGCAGCTTCGTGCTTTATCCCGCAGAGCAGTGTAACCAAAGAGAACCTAGTGTCAAGACACTCCGTTCACTGTTCCGTCCTAATTCGAGAGATTGTATGATGAATGACGGAACTCAATGTCGCGTTTTATCTTACCAGAGTGGGAAAATGCAATGGAGTGGGGTTATAATTACAATTTAAATATTTGCCTTAACAGGGATCGAACCCAAAAATGTCGCCTTAATAGCCAGGTGTCCACGAGTTTGAACCATGATGACCGAACAGTTATTCAAGTTTATACGTGGCTTATGCTAATGTGACACAAATGTTGGTACAATTCTCACGTTCGGCGACGTTGGGTCTACTCGTAGTGGCCGGTGAAGCGATAAAAGCAGAAGCATTGACTTGATTGGCGGTCACGATTTATGTATTGATGAGCTTTTTTTTATATTGCTGTGAAATATTTTGGATTAATTAGAAATTTTGAGATTCTTGAAGTAATTTTTTGTTTTCATTATTATTATTTTTTTTCTTTTTTTATTTTTTTAACTTCACGCTGTATCCCGCATACAGCAGGGTAGGCAGAGGGAACCGGAGAACCTAGTGTTAGGACACTCCATTCTCTTTGAACAATTTCGTTCCCCACTTTCCGCCGAATTGAGGCATTGCGTGTTGAGTGGCGGAACTTAACGCCGCGCTTTGCCTTGTTACCAAGCCCAAGGAATGAAAATACTAAATTTAACATTTCCTGGAGTGGGAATCGAACCCACAACCTGTCGCGTTTACAGACGCATGCTGGTGCCTCTGCACCACGAAAGGCGTTTTATTATTATGAATGGGTATATTGGTGTATAGCATATGGTTACATACTTATTTATATTGTAATTTCCAACAAAATAGATTTATCAGTTTATTCCAACCAGTTTATACCGCCTTAGATTTCAGTTCAGTCCAGTTCTTTAATTATGGCTTATTCGCTAAGATCAATTATGTATGTATCTTTTTATATAATGACGCTATTGTTTTGTTAGAAATTATGAAGAAAAACCGTATAATTTTCGTATTAAGTTTCATTACAACATAACATGCTTATAATAGTTAAAAAGTGGAGACCGGAGTGTCTTCAAAATACCATAAAAAGAGAGTACATCTTTGTAATAATGTTAAATATATATATTTTTAATATATTTGTTTATATACATATAATATATATAGGTACGCATTTCTATTATTAAGTATTTTTTTTTATTTATTGAATAAAACTCGTATACAATTTAGTACTTTAAAGTTTTTTTTTTTCAACTTCACGTTGTATCCCGCATGTAGCAGGGTAGGCAGAGGGAACCTGAGAACCTAGTGTTAAAACACTCCGTTCTCTTATAACAATTCCGTTCCCCACTTTCCGCCGAATTGAGGCATTTGCGTGCTGAGTGGCGGAACATAACGCCGCGTTTTGCCTTGTTATCAAACCCAGGAAATGAAAAATTACATTTCCTGGAGTGGAAATCGAACCCACAACCTGTCGCGTTTACAGTCGCACGCTTGTGCCTCTGCGCCACGACAAGCGCACATGTCTATTATTAACTATTTTTTTTATTTTTTGATTAAAACTCGCATATAATTTAGTACTTTAAAGTTCATATTGAAAATGATGTATGTATACTCTTCCCAATCCTTTAATTCTCCTTTAGATGATTTCGATACTGACCAAAATCCGTATTTTTCGTTCGTACTCCCCACAAAGCTCTGTGGGGGATAGTAATTAGTAAATGGCTGAAGATCTGCCAATATCTCAACATGCGTGTTTTTACTTATTTTCTTATAGATTTTTATTCGGTTTTCTGGTTAGTAGGAGCTTTTTTGAATGAAATTCCTTGGAAACTAAGAATATTTGAGTTTCTTGATTACTTTAACAATTTAGACTTTTCTGTATAAGGTGTTGGTAAAAATTTAAATAGTAATAAGTCCTAATATGTTTCATTTTCGGCCTTTGCACCCTTAACTACAGGATAATGATATTTATTGTTATGAATATGGCTAAAATGGTGGGGAACTGAGTGGCTCAACCCTAGGTTCTCAGGTTCCCTCTGCCTACCCTGCTACATATGGGATGCAGAGTGAAGTTTAAAAAATATGTATATGGCAAAAAAAAAACTAGAAATAAGTCCCTATATATTTCACTTTCGAACTTTTGCCTCAACTACGTGTTAATAACATTTTTTTTATTCTATTGCACGTTTTTTTCTCAAAATAGAGTAATCAACGAGAACATAGTATCAAAATACTCCACTGTCCGCTTTGCGCCTGAAAACAAGACATTGCGTATTGAGTGGCGGAATTAAGCGCTGTGCTTTAGACATAATCATTCCTACAAGTGGGAATCAAACCCACAACCAATCGTCAGACGCTTTTCACACTGTGTCACGATGGCCTCAATTCGTTAATAATATCATCTATCTGTTAGAATAACTTTAAATAATTTGAAACAGCATGAATCCATATAAAATTTACATTCAAGACCTCCCGTAAACATTTACTATGTTAAACATTTATTTTATAAACTATTTTCATATCTCTGCTCTGGTAATAAAGCGCGGCGTTGAGTTCCGCCACTTAACACGCAATCGAATTCAGGTGGAAAGCGGTGAACGGAGTTTCTTGACACTGCTTCACTCTGCCCTTTAATATGCGGGATAAAGCGTGACGTTGTCTTTTTAATAACTTCACGCTATGTACTACACATATTAGGGTAGACAGAGGGAATGGGAGAACCTAGTGTTAAGACACTCTGTTTTCTTTAAGATTTCCATTCTCAATCTCCCGCCGAATTAAGGCATTACGTGTTGAGTGGCAGAAATCAACCTCGCGCTTTGCCTTGTCACCAGAACGAAGACACTAAAATACTAAACATTATTTAATATTTTCATTTCCTGGAGTGGAATCGAACCCACAAACTGTCGCGTTTATTCGCCCGCTTGTGCCTCTACACTTTTTGTTTTTTTTTACTTACTATATATTATTTTCTTGTATTTACTTCCACAATTATTTCATTAAGGCGCTATAAAAATGTTCACCTGTTAAATTATTCCCTAATAGTTTAAACGTATCCCATACAACTACAATATAAACGTTCTTTAATTCATTTCTAAAACAACAAAGTTGTTTAATTGCATGTTAAATCTCAGTTTTATTGTGGTATTTTATATTTGTACTAGCACAATCACCATTTATAATGATCTCTGTGAAAGAACGTTTAATATGGTATGGTAGGTCAATCAAGCCTGGTACAGACTCTATGGTGGCAATAACATAGTATTCTTTATGTCTTAATAAGATATTTATGATTGTTTTTCTAACGTTCGAGATAATTGTTTTTAAATATATCGTAAATTCTTTTGATGGAAATGTTTAGGTCTTTTTGTGGGGTCAAATTTCAGTCGTATTTATATTAAAATTAAAAAAAATAAAATGAATAAAGACAGTGTTTATGTCGCGGCGAGAAGTTTCTGTTTTCGACATGCGAAGGAACGTTCATATTTGGGCAAAAGGAAGAGAACGGAGTGTCTTGAAACTAGGTTCTCCCTGTCTGTTGTGCTATGCGGGTGCCTATATAGGTTATCGTTTTAGCTTCATTCTCACGCTATTTAAGTTATCTATATTTTAATCAGAACATTGGATATTTTTGTATTAGTTTTATAACACAAAATATATTATGAAAATTTTCTTTGGTGGTAGGAGGTTCGTCCTCCGTCTGGCTCGCGACCACTATCATATCAAAGACGAACCGCAAAATATCTTATGATGTGTTCTGGTTCGATGGCATGTAAGCCAGATTTTCCCTTTTCCCACCTATCTGTTCCCCAAAATGTGGTGGTTCCGATAGTGGACTACTACATTGTCCTCCCCTTCCAGCTGTATCCTCTAGGTTCGCAACGCATCTACAACATCTCTGGTGTTGTAGATGGTGGTCCTTCTGCGCGTTTGCTATCCGTCATCCATAAAAAGTAAAAAAAATAACTTACCTGATCGAACATGAAGAAATTATGACTCGGGTTCTTCAAAGTCACACATTTCATTACAAACGGCTACCTGTAAATAACAAATATCGGTTAAAAATAACTGCTTAGTTGTATTACTTTATAGAATTCTCATATTTTAGTGATAATAAATAATAAATAAATAATAATATTGAATCCAATTAAAATTTAATATCATAGTAATCGTATATTTTTCATCGAAAATTAATTGGGTTATGTTATACTCTTTCCGATGAGTCCCACAGTATTTGTATGGTAAATCTGTCTTACTTACGGATGGTCTGCGTAAAAGGCATTTTTCAGTGATACGAAAAAAAAATGTTATATTGTGAGATTTATAAAATCAATTTTTAGATATTATTAAAAATATATTCTTATTATTATTAAGACATTTGATTTTGAAGCCATCGGGGCGCAGTGGGATAACGTTTGACTAAAGCGCAGTGTCAAGTTCCGCCATTCAACATGTACTGTCTCTATATCAGGTGTCCGGATAGAGTTAATACCCTTCCCTTTGACTACCTTGCTATGCGTGAAAAAGCGTGAAACAAAAAAAATAAGACAAAAAATAATATCGACCTTACAATCAGACGCAAAAAAAAGAAAGTTCAGTAGATTTTTTTTATTTTTGGTATGCTTTTAGTGCATATGTATATTTTACACACAATATCGCATAAACAAATATTTATTACTATATCTTAAGGTTAGATGTTCTCATGAATAAAAAGTAAACAGTTGGCAATCAAAGGTAGTTATGCTTTGAGATTCACCGTGGAAATTGTGATCGCTACCCGACCACCATCGATTGGCAGATAATTTCAAAAATAAGCTCGAACAAAGAGGCCGCCTCTTTACTAAAATTCGCAGATTGCCGCGGCATGCGATAAAACCAATACGCGTGTAGTGTTGCCCTTTTGTAATGGCCTCTGTTGTATTTTTAAGTATGGAAGTAATGTAAGATTTTTGTGATATTTTATTATGGTTTTTTTTATGTAGTTTGTATGTTATTGATGTTGTGATGTACGCAAAATGCAATTAAGTTATAAAAATAATATTAATAATTATTTATTAATTATACTGAATTAATTATTTTGCAAATAATAACTTTATATGTATGAAAAAATAATATAATTTACCTAACTAAGAAACATCATGTAAGATAAACTAAAAGAACTTTGTTAACATGTATGTATCTAGAAAAGCAAAATATATGTTTTTTTCACACAAAAAATAAACAATTCAAATTAAAGGATAGTTAGATTGTAGAGTGAATGAGAAATATGAAAAGAATATACTAAGCATTTCCTTTGCGAGTGCAGGATTCGAAAAGGCCGAATAATTCTAAAAGCCTCCTGTTGACACACAAAGCTTGAAGTTTTCGCTTCCCGACGTTGAAAGAAAGCTGAAAATTACAACATTCTGTGAATTTCTACCTTTTGAATGTTAGCACGGGATTGAGGAGCAACTGTTATATTTTGTAATTTTTCATTTCTTCACATTTGAGTGCGCTATTCCGTAAGAAATTTTATTTGAATATTATAAAAAGATGTTTTTTTTTTACTGTCTGAATATGAATTATGCAAGATATTTTGAATTATATTTGAAATTTGTTAATTAAAAACCTTTATGGCACAGTTTTGACGCGTCTAATAGGATATCGGAGTTGTGGATTCGAATAACTGACAAAATACAGCATAACAAGATATCATTAAATCGGTCATTGGTCAGAAATGGAGTGACTTTCTTTGACTACTATCTCTCTTGTCTCTTGCTATTAAATTTAAATTAAAAAAAAAAAAAACTATATATTAAAAAAAAAAACAATTTCACAATAATATATTCATTAAAACCTTTCTTTATTCAAATATTCCTAACAAAATAATATAATTAAAAAATATTTAAAAGATAGTATCTACGATTGACGATTGGCCAACAACCAGTCCACAGTGTGTCCTATATAAAAGACAAAGTGTCAAGATGAAAGGGGCCGACGGCGATTGTCGCATTGTTTCTTCACTCGTTAGCCGAGGCAGATTTATTTAACGATTAATTGTAGTTCAAGGCATGAAGGCAAACTAAGTGGATGTGTTATGTTGAACTTCATTTTTCTTATCGATACTATTTCATATGTTTTAGATTTTTTTTCTTGTTTTGAAAAGGTTTTAATTATTTTTGTTTGTGTTAACAGTCCATACAAAAATGTTTTGATATGTATTTATTAGCTTTACTTGTATCTGTTCGATGATGTGGGTTCGATTCCCACTCCAGGAAATGTAAAGTTTAGTATTTTCATATCCTGGGTTTGGAAGCAAGGCAAAGCGCAACGTTGAGTTCCGCCACTCAGCACGCAGTGCCTCAATTCGGCGGAAAGTGGGGAACGGAATTGTTGAAAGGAAACAGAGTGTCTTAACACTAGGTTCTCGGGTTTCCTCTGCCTACCCTGCTATATGCGGGATACAGCGTGAAGTTAAAAAAAACTTGTACCTGTCTATTAATCAATAAATGTAAAAAAAATCATGCAACGTCATTTTAAGCCAATTCCTAAGGCTTGATTTGCTTATAAATAGGCACACGTGTCCGGATATATATATCCGGATATACTTGCGAGTATAATAGTGACATTTCTTTTAAAACTATTATCCATTTTGTATTAATTTTAAAGATTCATATCAAAGTCAATAATAATAAAATTTGATGCGTAATAACGTCATACTTTAAGGCTAAGTTAGGGCTTAAATCCCATCGTAGCACTGTGGAAAGTAAAGTATCAAATCACTAACGTTGTCACTATCACATATGATATCACTATCATAGCTATTATCATATATCATTATTTTTTACTCTATAAAAATGTACATGAACATAATAAAAACTTCATGCTCTATATGTCAAGATGAAGTCGTATTTTCTTATACCTTGCCGTAAATGTAACAATAGGACGATTACTTACTATACATCTTAAAGTATTGCAAATTCTTAACTGATTTATAATAAAAAGTAAAGATTGATTCTTAAATTATAGCTTTTTATTGTTAACCGACTTCAAAAAAGGCGGAAGTTCTTAGTTCGACAGTATTTTTATATGTACAATATATATCGTATAACTTGGTACCGGGTTAACCAATTTTGATCATTCTTTTGTTATGTGATAGCTAGTGCTTATGATATGGTTCCATTTTAGTTTAGTTAAGATCTGACAAGTAATTTTTGAGTTATTCGTAATAGTATTTCTTTTTAGTGTAATTTATTTGAGGTTGGTTATCGTTTTTGCTAAAATCTTATTTATTAATTATTTTAGAAATAGAATATAGAATTTGCTACATAGAGTGAACCTAGTGTTAAGACACTTCGCTTTTCACTTTCCGCTCGAGATTGCGTGTTAAGTGACTGAACTCAACGCCGTGCTTCATCGTACCAAAGCGAAGAAATTAATATAATTTAAAAATGGCCAAAAGGCTAATAGTACCTCAGATCTTTCATAACTGGACTTCCCGTTGACGCGTTGACAACGCGTTGTCTTTAGTAATGTATATGTCACTTTGTATAAGCATGGATGTCAAACCCTGGTAGTGTGTGTAACATTTATTTTAATAATTTAATATATTTTTTATGCATCATTTACAAAAAAATATTAGCATTCTGCACTCCTTCGCTATATAAACTATAAGTGTGCCAAGTTTTATGCTCCTCCGTCCGCGTAATTTTCGCGAAAATCCAAAGTTTTTGCTTTTGTGCATATTAATTAAAGTTAACTATATTCTCATATTCTTTATTTCTATATTTCATTTTAATCCTTATATATTCAACGGAGGAAAAAAGAAGTAAATTACAACGAAATCTGAACTTATACCAATCATCTCCAATAATAACATTTCAACCGTATTACATTGCCATATATATATATATATATATATATATATATATATATATATATATATATATATATATATACTTTGAACTATCTACAACTTAACCCACCTTCTCTATATATATCAGAATAAATTAACATTACCCGTCATTGTGTTACGGTATCTCAAGCCTCGGGCGTCTATTAATTAAAACATCCTTATCAAAACCGGTCCTGTCTTCCCACTATCAGTAGTACATCGATAGTGGTATCGATTTGATGAAATATCCAGATGCAATTGATTTGTTATTCGTATGTTATCTTTTTAACCGACTTCTAAAACAGGGGAGGTTGTAAATTCGATGGTTTTTTTTATGTGTTATAGTATAACTTTTTGCTGGGTGAACCAGTGTTGGTGATTCGCTATTTATATGATAGGTAGTGCTTTCGTGTTTCTGATGTGGTCCCGATAAAGTTTAGTTAAGAACTGATAAGTAGTTTTTGAGTTATTCGTAATAAGGTAGGTTCGATCCTCACTAGAAGGAATGATTATCTCAAAATCAACATAGTATGCGCTATGTCTTATTAGAGCAGCAGATATACCAGGGTAAGCCGAGGGAACCTGAGAACCTAGTGTTAAGACACTCCGTTCCCCACTTTCCTCCCAATTGAAGCATTGCATGTTGAATAGCGGAACTCAACGCCACGCTTTACCTTGTTACCAAACCAAACCCAGAATATGAAAATACCAAAGTTTTACATTTTGTGGTTGTGGATTCTATTCCTACTCCTGGAGTAGGAATAGAATCCACAACCTGTCACGTTTACAGTCGCAAGCTTGTGCCTCAGCGCTACGAAAGGCGGTAAAAATAAATTTAATATAATCATTCCCCCAAAGGGAATCGAACCCACAACGAATCACGTGTACAGCACAGTCAGACAATGTCCCAATGCGATGATCTCTAACGACTATTTTGTAAAAAAGAGAATGAAAACTGTATGTTAACTTATAAAACATTTTTTTAATTTAATATCATATATAGTTCGTGTAATAAAAACAATTCGCACTGTATTAGAAAATAATGGGTTTTGAAAATAACCGGAAAATGCGACGCCATAGCCGGAAAGGCGTCCAGACAGGAAATAGATTTTTGAAAGTTGCTTACAGTGCTGTTTTTGTTTTGATCAACTCGTTCTATAACTTCGTTATTCGTTTTTAATTAAAGGGGGATATTTGTTTTTTATTAACTATAAAAGATAATTATGAGAGAGGCGTATCGTGGCGCAGAGACACAAGCGTGTGACTGTAAACGCGACAGGTTGTGGGTTCGATTACCAGTCCAGGGAATAAAAATTTGTAATTTTTACAAAGATTACTATTTAGTATTCTCATTTCCTTGCTCTGATACCAAGGCAAATCGCGACGATTTCTGCCACTTAGCACTCATTGCCTAAATTCAGAAGAAAGTGGGGAATGGCAAATCTTAAGAGAACGGAGTGCCTTAATACTAGGTTCTCAGGTTCCCTCTACCTAGCAGGATATGTGCGAGATAGCTAAGCAGAGTGTAGCTAAAAAAAATCAAGATCCATATGGCATATGTGAGTTATTCTACCATAAATTAGTACTGTGATTTCGAATTGCAGGCAAGAGAGAATCTTTCAACTCAATATTTCTAAAATTAAAGAAAAATATATAAATCACTTGCTTCCCTGTGAGGGGGACGGGGTTAGAATACAATTCCCCTCCGTCGCTGGGTAAAGTCCCGTAAGAGGCGGGTATCCCACTAGTTTGGTGGTAGGAGGTTCGTCCTCCAACTGGCTCGCGACCACTTTCATGTCAAAGACGAACCGCCAAATACCTAATGATGTGTTCCGGTTCGACGGCATCTAATATGGATTTTCCCTATTATAACCCATCCTTTCCTCAGAATGTGGTGGTTCATTGGAGGGCGAACTGCCGCGGCCACATTATTTCCTCCCCCTCTCATTTGAACACAAGGTCGGCAACGCATTTACAATTCCTGTTGTAGATGTCCATGGGCAAAAGAACACTTACCATCAGGTGGTCCTTCTGCTCGTTTGCCATCCTTTATCAATAAGAAAAAAAAAAGTGGCTGAACTCAACGACGCTATTTTATTGGAACAGTCAATTGAAAACCATTACAGTAGATTTCGCCCGAATGGGAACCCACAACCATTGCGCTAATAATAAGATTCATTGTTTTATATGATATTAAATACCTGCAAATACAATTTAGCTTTATTATCTATATATATTATAATATTAAAATTATTTTTATACTGTACTGCCATCTTGCGGAAAGTAATCTGAATAACAAGACTGTATATTTTTTGTACTCAAATACTGGTGTGTAGAATTTTTTATGTCGCTCAGTTGAAACATATTGCATCGCCATCTAGTGGTGGATTTAAAGCAAAATTGTATTAGAAACTTTCTTTGAATATATAGTAGACGAAAAAGATTATATAATTAATATATGTAACCTTTTTTGAGTTTTTTTTGTATATTTAAAAAAAAAATAATGAAATTTTTATTAGTCAGTAAAAAAAGTAAAAGTAAAGTGATACTCATAAAGATTAATTAAATATAATTATGATTAATAACTAATACTACATTTTGTTAAATAATTTCTCTAATAAGGTAAATAGGTCATTCAGTTCTTCTGAACAACATAGAGCTTAAAATTAAGGCGATAAGGGGCAAACGGAGTGCCTGAACACTAGGTTCACTCAACCTTCCGTATCTACTAAGTTAAGTTTTGCTGCAACATGATGTTATTTTTTTTAACTTCACGCTGTATCCCGCATATAGCAGGGTAGGCAGAGGGAATCTGAGAATCTAGTGTTAAGACACTCCGTTCTCTTTCAACAATTCCGTTCCCCACTTTCCGCCAGATTGAGGCATTGCGTGGTGAGTGGCGGGACTCAACGCCGCGCTTTGCCTTGTTACAAACACCTGTCGTGGCGCAGAGGTACAAGCGTGCGACTGTAAACGACAGGTTGTGGGTTCGATTCCCACTCTAGGAAATAATGTTATTTAGGTATTTGAATTCAAGTGGAAAGCGGAAGACGGAGCGTCTTGACACTGGCGACACTCTGCCTTCCGTACTACGCAAGTCAATTGTCAAGCTACTTTTTTAATTTAGTATGACTAACATTGAATTACTTGTGAAATTCGATATAAGTGAAAAAAAACAGGTATTTTTTATATCCGTTTTGTTTATTTCATGAGTTACGTTTATATCTTTTTAAGTTGTATTTTAACGTCCTTGAGAGATATTTATGTATACGTAAGTAAATTTTGAAAATCATATAGATTGTAGCCATCGTGGTGTAGTGGGATAAAGATGACTGTAAAAGCGATTGGTTGTGGGCTCGAATTCCACGAGGGTAATTATGATATTTATATTATTGTTATTTTTTCGGTCTGGGAAGACACAGCGTGGCTTTAAGTTCTGCCAGTCAAAACAGAACATAATCGCCATAAATTATTACATACATAGCTTCACGATGTATCCTGCATATAACAGGGTAGGCAGAGGGAACGTTGTGTTAAGACACTCCGTTCCCCACTTTCCGCCGAATTGAAGTATTGCGTGCTGAGTGGCGGAACTCAACGCCGCGTTTTGCCTTGTTACCAAACCCAAGAAATGAAAAATTCCATTTCCTGGAGTCAGAAGTTTTCTAAATAAATACATGGCATTTGATCTCATAGCTATTTTGTAAATACATATTTTTTATTTTTAATCAGCTTAATAGTCATGGAGGAGTTATTCCTTGTTCCTCAATTGTTGTGTTCAGGGATGCTATTTAAGTACTTCCTTACTTACTTACTTAACTTCACGCTTTATCCCTAGCGGGGTAGTCAAAGAGAATGGAGCGCCAAACGCTACGGTCCCTGCATACCTCTTTCGCCTCGTCCACAGTCATTAATTACTTAGGATTTGTATTTTCAATAATAATTTGTATTTTATTATCTGAATAAAGTATATCGACAAACTGTGGCGTTGAGTTCCGCCATCTAAAACGCACTGTCAATTAAGCAGATGGTATTCGAGAAACCACAAGAAACATTATTTTCCCCTTTTAAACCGATATGACATACAAGTTATTTATATTATAATAAAAATAAAAAATGAATATTTTTACACTGTGAGAGGTCACGCTGTTAAATATAAATAAAAAAATTTATCCCCTTAATGTTGGTAACATGATTTTAATGAGAAGTTAATATAGCTAATTATTGAAACGGCAATTTTAACCTTATTTTTATGAAAGTAAAGGCGAAAGTCCCATACAATATTTATACAGAAGTCAAAGATCTATTACGTCGTTTGACCCTAGTGACATGATTCACACTATGTCGATAGATTTAATAAATATACATTTTTTATTGTTTCGAAGAAATATAGATATATTGGTAGTATATTTTTTTTATATGAAAGAAGTCATTTTTCATTGTAATTTAAATATATTTTTGGTACAATTTTTGTATCCGGGAGTTATTTTATTTTGTATATATATTATTTTATAGATTGAGATTGTTGCGTGATCAATTTCGATATAGGAAAAACTGTATTAAAACGGCATGTGACTGTAAACGTTAGTGGTTGTGGGTTCAATCTCCACTCAGGGGAATAATTATTTTCACTTTCCCGCCCAAATCGCGGCGTTTAGCTCCGCTACAACACGCAATACCTTGAATTAGGGTAAAGTCTCTATGATTATCCTGCCAGAAAGTAGCGTGAAGCTGAACAAAAAAACATGTTTCTTAGCCTTATTTATATAGATTATGTAAAAAATGAACGAGGGAGAATCGAAATCGGTCAATCTTTTATAAGTTGATCGATTTATGTCAACTAGTTGTAACTCTATTTCCTTGGAAAAATTAAGCGTCTTCATCGATATTATATGTAAAAAAACCATTAATGATACATAATAGTGGTGAAGTGTCCACATAACACGATTCCTACCGGCTTACTTTATAAAAATAAGCTCAACAAAACTATGACAGCTTAAAAAGGTCGCCAGCAAAATTTCAGAGTGACATTGTAAAAAAATTAATATTCTATACCATTATTCACTTTTACTGGGTTGCCTCTATGTGTCGGTTTCCCTAAATATATCAGTTTCCCTAAGTATATCAGCTTCCCTAAATATTCCAGCTTCCCGAAATCTAAGACACTCCTTTCTCTTTTAACATTTCTGTTCCCCACTTTCCACCGAATTGAGGCATTAATTAATTACTTAATGTTAGATCATATTAGAAAATAGATATATTTTTTCGTTGTTTAGGTGAAATTTTAGAAACTTACTATTTCTATGTCTTATCTCGGCTTATAAATCTACAATAGTGTCACAATAAATATTTTCTATTTAAATTAACTATGCTTTTAGTAAGAAAATGAAGAATTTTAAAACAATATAAATCATTTAATTTAAATTAACTATATAAATAAATATATAATAGAAACTCTACAATGGTACATAGGAGCTCCTTTTGGCGAAAAAATTATTTATAATATAGTTTTTTCTTAGCTTCACGCTGTATTCCACAGATAGCATGGTAGGCAGATGGAACCTGAGAACCTAATGCCGCGCTTTGCCTTGTTACAAAACCCAGGACGAAAATACTAAACTTACTAACTTTTAATAAAATAAAAAATTAAATGAAAATAAAATACATTTCCTGGAGTGGGAATCGAACCAACAACCTGTCGCGTTTACAGTCGCACGCTTGTGCCTCTGCGCCACGACAGGCGTTAGTATAGTTAGTATCATTTACAATGTTTAAAAACCGTGAAACTCAAGGGCCAGTACAAATAAGTCCCAAGAGAGGGTTAGAACCCAAACTTTAACTCTAACTTATCCACTAAGCTAATAGGCATATTTTATAAGGACATTCTTCATTGTATATGTATTTAGACTTTAGAGATATGATAACACAGTTATGGCCAGACAGATGGGAACAGAATGAGGTTGTGAATATTTTAAATGCAATCTGCAGTCGTCGGCCACTAAACTTGCTATTGTTAAGAATCCTACTTAGCTTGCTCTATTTTACAAGGATACCGACTATTTTTGCGAATATAAGTAGATAGTAAAAAAGTGAGGACTTTTTTATAGTTTCCTTTTTAATTGGCTTTGAAATGATACTGGAGAAGGGTCACGTAAAGAGGACGAGGAGACTCCTCAGTTTTGTATGTCTTTATGTATATTGTATGTATTATTATTTTGGATTATTAATTGCTCTGTTCACCCATTGCAATTTCATATATTCTATCCTCTACCTAAAGATTACCTGGAAGAGATCGCTCCCTTAGCGATAAGGTCGCCCATTGTACTATGATAAATATTAAGATGTTTTTATTTTGTATCTTTCTGGTGGTTATTATTATTACCCATCAGATGGGTTATATGAAGAGGTTAATGATTGTGGAACAAGCGAAAGAACTAGAGGACCGTACCGTTTGACGGTCTTTTCTCTCAGATTTTTCCGCTAGGGATAAAGCGTAAAGCAAAAATAATAAGTAATAACTTTATTAGGTATAATAGAGCTAATATAAAACCAGTATGTTTTAATTTTCCTCTTTATGTCCATGTTCTTGAAATCTAATTAAAATATATCATTGTTCATATTGGAAATATTATATAAACCTGTTTGTAATATACTAAGCAGTTTAATTGTCTCTACTGATGTAATAACTCAAAGGAAACAGGGGGTTATGTCTACTAATCTACTAGATTTTCCTACTTATTTCATTTTTTTTGATTAAATAGTGTAAAAAGACGTAATTTATTAAGTTTTATATAAGCAATGAAGCTTATTCCATAGTGTGATACCATGAGTCACCTCAGCGATGATGTTTGCCCTTAACAATAGGCGCCTAACAATATCCTTTGTCAACCCTCCATCAACCTGTTCGAAGATTATGTATGAAGCGAAATGGGTTTTTGCAGTGAGTTAAGCGAATATTTAGTGATACTAAAACGAGGTACCTAGTCAGTAAAAAGAGAAGATTTTCTAGCTCATAGAACCTTAGTAATACTGTTTCTTGTATTTATATATCTAGATCAATAATTTTTATTTTTATTAAATTTTGCTGAAGCTATTCTGACGAAGTAGGACAGTGTTAACGTAATTATAGGTTCGATTTCCACTCGGGCTTATATTTAAAATGATTTACAATTCTTCTGGTACAACAAATCGATTGTCTTCAGGCTGAACAGAGTGCGTAGACAGAAGGTTCTTTCTACCGGTAGGTAGATCCCTTCACGTTTTTTCTATGAGTATTGTGGTAAAAATATTAGAAAACTTATTGCTAAAAAATACATAGGTTTCCTTCATGTTATCTTAGTAAGCTTGTGATCTATTTCTAGGAACTTTCCTTTTTGTTTATCCATCTGTGAGTATAGGTAGTTAAAGCGAATGCCGTTTTGATTCTTTTTTTTTAACTTCACGCTGTATCCCGCATATAGCAGGGTAGGCAGAGGGAACCAGGGAACCAGGGTGTTAAGACACTCCATTCTCTTTCAACAATTCCGTTCCCCACTTTCCGCTGAATTGAGGCATTGCGGGTTGAGTGGCGGAACTCAACGCCGCCCTTTGCCTTGTTACCAAACCCAGGAAATGAAAATACTAAATATTACATTTTCTGGAGTGGGAATCGAACCCACAACCTGTTGCGTTTACAGTCGCAAGCTTGTGCCTCTGCGCCACGACAGGCGTTTAAATTTTTTTTGATTAACAATAACATTTAAAACATAAATATTAATATTTTCTTGAATTCAACTCTAAAATCATAAGCATTGTATACATTAAACTAGTCCGAATTACGCCATATACTTTGTTCCACATACATTCTAACATTCTTAAAGTTATATAAACGATATTTGTTTAAGAAATCAAACAAAAAACTTTTATTATATGGCCAATCAATTTAATTTAATTATCGACTACATTTTTATTACTAACCTGATTAGGATGAATGCTATCTATATAGATGTTAGGTAATTCTTGTTTAAGTGTGTTTCGTAACATCCGGACATTAAGTTACCTTATATTGTGGAATTGGGCAATAAAATTTATATTGGTATCTGAGTATATTATTGGTATGTTGCTATTATCATTCACTTTTTATTTTCACACTTTATACGTACCTTGCTAAGAATCGAAGCAAATGTCATATGGCACTCGGTTTTTCTTAAGGCTTGCCCATATTGTATGTTAAACCATCTTATACGAATAAATTATAATTAATATTACAAGCGGAAAAAATATTTCTGACAAGTTTTTTTTCTTTTTTTTTTAACTTCACGCTGTATCCCGCATATAGCAGGGTAGACAGAGGGAACCAGAGTACCTAGAGTTAAGATACTCCCCTCTCTTTCAACAATTCCGTTCCCCACTTTCCGCAGCATTGAGGCATGTTGAGTGGCGGAACTCAACGCCGTTTTGCTCTAACATTTTTCATTATGTAAAACCAAATTTGGGCTAAAGGTAAACGGTATTTTATCAAGTCTTTTGTAACTACTCCTTTAAATAATTAAAAGCTTAATTAGATTTTTTACATTATAAATAAAGAAAATTCACTTTATATAAAACGCAGATAAAAGTAAAATATTACGAATAACTCCAAAACGAATACATCAGATCTGAACTAGCTAAATTAAGAACCTCCATCTTTTTTGAAATTGGTTAAAAAACAGTAAAATGTAATATTATAATATCATTTTAAAGCTAAAAGCGATGGGCTTTAATTAATCACACAATTCAGAACAGCTATTACAAGTGGCATTTAGCAGAAGGGCAAACATTGTTATTGTAATTAGAACGGCGAACAATAATAGATTGTCTTTTATGTTGTTCCAAGTAATAGTATTCAACTTTGTTTACGTTCACTATATATATATATATGAAAAAACTCGGTTGACCTTCGAGAACACAGTATCAATGATACTGGAGGAAGGTCACGTAAAAAGCAAGAGGACCCCCCGGAGGGTATGCATGAAGAGGTTAATGACTGTGGACGAGGCGACAGAGGTATGCAGGGACCGTAGCGTTTGGCGCTCCGTTCTCTCTGACTACCCCGCTAGGGATAAAGCGTGAAGTTAGGTAGGTAAAAAACCTTTCATTTTTTTTCAATCCCATAGGAACTTCGAGAAATTGTCCCTTAATGCCTACGGTTACCAAGTTCTTTTTTCTGTATTTATTGCCAAAAAGTATGGTCTAAAAATACCATAGTGCATAGATAATGAATAATGTAAAATGATATATACAATATTTCTCCCCAAGATAATTCGGTTCGACTGGTAATTAAAAATGCAAATGAAAAATAATCCGCCACGCCTTAATTTGGCGGAAAGTGGGGAACGGAATTGTTGTAAGCGAACGGAGTGTCTCAACACTAGGTTCTCAGGTTCTCTCTGCCTACCCTGCTATATGCGGGATACAGCGTGAAGTTAAAAAAAATAATAATAATATATTTTTTTAAATAATAAATTTATTGCATTTGATAATTCTCATTTCATCCAAATGACTGCAGGATATAAATTAATAGTCTTAAAAACACACAAAAGCATAGACTTCTTATTTATTTCTTATCTTTATTTGATTTTTTTATAAAAGTATTTCATTTTCATCGGTCCTTAATGAGTATGCAAAAAATCAAATTAATCCGACGTTTCAAAGTCCATTAAAAGCACGTTCAAAGTTTTCGTTATAGAGATACATACATACATAATATAGTAAAAAGCTGACAATTTCATTATGTCGTTACTAATTACAGTTAAAAAAAACTTTCTTCAGAACAAAAATAATGTAATTGTAAAGAACAACAAACCCGACTGAACCAAAACTTCAAATTTAGGAAGCAAATACAAATAAAGTAGGCTATAAAAGCCAGTTATGTGTTATATATTTGAAATGTGCTTATTCATTTCATTTGATACTCCACACGGTACCCATCAACGATTTTTTTGTTTTTATTCATGACGTAATTGTCTCTAGAGGGCGCCATATTGAATTAAAAGTGACGTCACATATCTAAGAACACTTGGAGTATCAATACGTACCTAACGTCACTCTAATTAAATAATTCGGTTCAGGGATTTGGAAGATACTAGATAATAAACTAGATGACTAGATAATAAAGAATATTACAAACATACATGATACGCGCGAAAAACACAACCCTCCTCTGACAGTCGGGTAAAAAGCTGAGAATATCATTATATCATTACTAGTTACAGTTAAAAAAACTTTCTTCCAAACAAAAATAATGTAAAAACACTATAGTAACAAACATTCCCATAGAATTCGGTGTCAAGGCCGGCATCAAGCAAGGGGCCGGTCATTTAGAGAAGTTTAATTTGCATAATCTTTATTTAATTGTTTATAAGCTTAAAGTTGATTTCAAAATTCACCTTATCTCATAACTCTTGAACACCTGTCCGAGTACTGCTATGGACAGGTTGTTTTGGTGAACAATTTTGATTGGATATTACTTATACCTATGGGAAAAGTTTTAATAGAAAATTTGAGGCATTCTCTAACTGTATTTCTGTATTATTTATGGTTTTTAAGACCACAATGGCGCAGTGGATACTGTTGGTTGTAGGTTCGATTTTCACTCGGTGGAATTATTATAGAATAGAATAGAAAAGTCTTTATTGCACACAAATACAAGCAAAGACAGGAAACAATATCTAGTTTCTGCATGCAAAGGTGGTCTTATTGCTTCAAGCAATCTCTTACAGATAATCCGATATTTTTTTTTTTCATTTCTCCACTCTGATAAGACGAAGCGCGGTGTTAAGTTCCGTCATTTAAGATGCAATGTCTTGAATTTGGGTGGAAAGCGGGGAACGGAGAGTTTTAACACTAGAATCTCTGACAACCATTCTATGCGGGTAGAAGCGTGAAGCTGCTTATGTTTATGATTTTTTGGTATCATTATTTTAGTACGTGAGGGAAATAATTTGTATCTTTATTTAATAAAATTATACGGACAGAGCAGTATAATTTTTTTTATAATAATGTTAATACATTATTAATAAAATAAATATTACACATACTAAGTACCATATTTAATATACTTTTTTGTATTTACCTATTACGGCAATATGTATTTTTCGCGTTAACGGGGCTTCTAGTAAATATAAAAATATGTAAAATTGTGTGTGTTTGTGTGCCATACGTGTGCCTTGATTTATGGGTAAAAAATCTTGATTTAAAGAAGAGCTAAAAATATATATTTTTTTGTAAAACTTAATTATTTTAATATTAATTCTTTTGGCATAAATTGATTCAAATCCATGGTTTGAATGGATTCAAATCTACGATTATCCGTTTTCTCCTATTCGATGTCCGTTCGATCTGTTTCCTACTATGCGTGTCGAGTAGCAGATCTTATCATAGTAGATATATGAAAATTAAAATAAACAAAAAAACAAAAAAGAAAAGTGGGGAACGGAGTGTCTTAACACTAGGTTCCCTCTGCCTGCCCTGCTATATGCGGGATGCAGCGTGACGCTATGTATGTATGAATGTATGTAAAATAAACATCGATAATATTTATTTGCCCATACAATACCACGGTATAAGCTTGTATCCACTAACGAGATATCCCAAGATAAGATTTGGCGCAACCATTCAACTGGACTCAAGTTCGCATTGTTATAAAACACATTAAGCTAAACGTTCTAACTTACAAATTAAACATACAAAAGTGAATTCTAAGTTATTACAATAAGTTATATTTTCAAAGTTAAATATTTAACTTTTATTACCTATACAGATAGATGTTGTCATTGTTGTGAAAAATTGATTTATGTTGCAAATGTTATATTGTTAGGTGGAATGTAGGCAGGGCCGGGGTGTGAGGGCAATGAAGAAATGTTTAACCTCTGTTATCTATACTTTGTGATGTTTGATAAGAGCTATTATATTGTGAGGATTGCACTGCAGTGGGAAAGTGCCCGATGAATGTATTTCTAGTACGTAATTATGAAAAATATATATATTTTTCACTTTTTCTTCATAAAAACTTTAAGTATGTCAAATTACTTACTCCATCGTCATTGCATTGCAGTGGAAAAGTGCCCGACTGATGATCGGTGGTTGATCGGCGGAAAGTGGGGAACGGAGTGTCTTAACACTAGGTTCCCTCTGCCTATCCTGCTATATGCGGGATACAGCGTGAAGCTAAGTAAGTAGGTATCGACCTCGGGGGTATATTAAAATTATTTTCTTTGACACAGTCTGGTAAGATAAAACGGTACGTTAAGTTTCGCCCTTAGTACGCTTTGTCTTGAACAAATTGGGCAGAAAAGTGTCGTGAAAAGTGTAGAACAGAGTCATAAAGCTAGATTTCGTGGACTACGTTGTTATGGATAAGTTGCAAAAATAAGTGAATATGTTATTTATATATGTTAGGACATACGAGTACATAAGAAAAGAAGCTTCATGCTTGATGTCGCATAGCAGGATAGTCAGTGTCAGCCTAGTGTAAAGACACTCAGTTCTTCGCTTTACGCCCGAATTCGAGACATTGTGTTCTAAATTTCGGAATTTAACGGCTAGAGACAAGGAAATGACAATTTAAATATAATCCTTACCCCAAGTGGCATTTGAAGCCACAACTATCGCATTTATAGCCAGACACTGAGCCATAATAGCCCTTAAACAAGATATACACTGTAAAACATCCGAACAGGTTCATTTGAAGCGATATTACCTATCGTTGTTACCGATTAATTATTATGTGATCGAAGCGATCGATCATAGGTGAGGCGCCAGTCTGATAGGTTGTTACATGAATAAATTAAAATCGATTTTTTACTGCCACACTATAGTTATTGTTTTAAATCTACAGTGACAGATGCTGGTTTAGGCAGTAGCTTAATTTGGTAGGTTGAATTGTGATTGTTGATTTTAGAGACTACAAATCAGAAGAACAAAAAAGATTTATATATAGATATTTCTATTAAAATATTCTTAATAATTAACATTTAGTATTTTCATTTTCTCGGTCTGGTAACATGGCAGAGTCCGGCGTTGAGTTCCGCCACTCAGCGCGCAATGCCTTAATTCGGCGGAAAGTGGGGAACGTAGTATCTTAGCACTAGGGAAAGTTAACTAACAATTACCTAGGGAAATAAAATGTTTTATAAACCTATTGGTTTCGTTTACGACACGTGTTGTTTTAGCAACGTGTATGTCACTTTATACAAAAGTTTAACACATGATGGTTTGTGTAAATTTAATGTATTTCTAGTACGTAATCATGAAAAATATATATATTTTTCACCTTTTCTTCATAAAAACTTTAAGTATGTCAAATTACCTACTCCATCGTCGGCTAATTTTCGTAAAAAGGATTGGATTTTTTTTTCTTTATCGATTGATATACATAGGTAATTTTATGTATACAAGAAATAAGTCTTTATGTTTAGTTAAGGAGCTTAATGAGTAGGAAGTGGTACGTAGTGACTAATCACTACATTTACCATACAAATTAAGAAAATTTAAATTTTAATAACTTTACAATATATTCACTTCACATACAAACCAATGAAAACAGTGAAAGTTGCTCAATTTGAATTCAACAGTGTTATACACTTAGGTTTCATAATACGTCCTTCAAAATATGTTTAGTTATATTTTATATATGATAAAAGAGACCAGTCGTAGCGCAGAGGCACAAGTGTGTAATTGTAAACGCAAGGTTTTGGGTTCGATTCCCACTACAGACAATGAAAGCTCTAAATATTTATAATCTTTATAAATAGAATATAATCACGGAAATGTTTGTATGAAAAAATAATATTAAAAAATAATAGCATATGGGTGTTTAAAAATCTTACTATTGAAGGCAAAAAATATAGACTGTAAATGCGATAGGCTGTGGGTTCGATTCTCACTCCAGAAAAGGGAATTTTCCATTTCCTGGGTTTGGTAACAAGGCAAAGCGCGGCGTTAAGTTCCGCCACGCAGCACGCAATGCCTCAATTCGGCGGAAAGTGGGAAACGGAGTGTCTTAAAACTAGGTCCCCTCTGTCTACCAAAAAAAAAAATATATATATATATATATATATATATATATATATATATATATATATATATATATAATATAAATATATATATATATTTATTATAATACAAGGTATACGCATGTATAATAAAATTCCACTAATAATTACAAATCTGCCACTTCAACAATTTAAAGTTAAGATTAAAAACATATTATAAATATTAAATATTATATAGATTAAAAATTTTTCTGTCCTAATATAGAATTAAATGCTGTTGACGCTCACTCGGTAGGCTCATCATAGTTATATATATATTGTAAAATTTCATTTATTGAACGCCTGTCGTGGCGCAGAGGCACAAGCGTGCGATTGTAAACGCGACAGGTTGTGGGTTCGATTCCCACTCCAGGAAATGTAAAATTTAGTATTTTCATTTTTCTTGGGTTTGGTAACAAGGCAAAGCGCGGCGTTGAGTTTCGCCACTCAACACGCAATGCCTCAATTCGGCGGAAAGTGGGAAACGGAATTGTTGAAAGAGAATCGAGTGTCTTAACACTAGGTTCTCTAGTTCCTGTTAGTTAGTTAAGAAAAAATATTTCAAAAGGGCAACTGTTGAGTGTCTTGCCGGCTCTTCTTAGCAGAACTGCCTTCCGAGCCGGTGGTAGCTTCTGTTAGGACTGACACTACTGACATCTTTTGTAAATTGACAATTCGAAAGTGCTTGTAACAGCCTATATGATTAAAGAATGTTTTGATTTTGATAATAGCTTCACCCTTTTTCTCGCGTAGAGTATTAGAGAGTACTAAGTGTTATGCGCCTCCTGAAATCTGGTCATTGCGTGACAAGTGGCGGAGCTTAACGCTGTGATTTATATTGGCAGATGAGGAAATTAAAATATTTTAGTTTTAGATTTAATCAATCTTGTTTACAGTCCATCAATTCATAATCAATCGTGTTTACAATCCGATGTTGATCAACTGCATCATGATCAATTAATAATAATATTATAGGCTATAAATGATTTCGGGACCTATGGATCACCATATTGATAGTCTACATTTTTTTTTTTTTTTTTTTTAACTTCACGCTGTATCCCGCATATAGCAGACATAGGCAGAGGGAACCAGGTAACCTATTGTTAAGATACTCCATTCTCTTTCAACAATTCCGTTCCCCACTTTCCGCCGAATTGAGGCATTGTGCGTTGAGTGAAACTCGACGCCGCGCTTTGCCTTGTTACCAAGTCCAAGAAATGAAAATAATAAATTATACATTTCGTGGAGTAGGGATCGAACCCACAACCTGTCGCGTACAGTCGCACGCTTGTGCCTCTGCGCCACTACATGCGCGTTGAAAGGCGATAAAATTTCTATCATAACTTAAAATTCTTTTGGATAACACGTCCAAGTGTTATGGACCACTAAACTTTACGCTATTAAAGTAGGAGTATTTTGTCTTGTTGCTTTTTACTTTGAACACTTTTATAGAAAAACTAAGTATATTAGAGATTATATAAATTATCTATATCTAATATAAATTAACTTTACGAACGTCTGTCGTGGCGCAGAGGCATAAACGTGCAACTGTAAACGCGACAGGTTGGGGTTCGATTCCCACTCCAGGAAATGATTCAATTTCAATCCAATTTTGATGATTATTTTTAGATGATAACTTCTGTTGTAGTCGCATTTATATAATTTTTTGAGTCATTCGTTATTTACAATTATTATTGTACCTTTAAATACATTTTACTTGAAGTCAGTTTTGTTTTCTTGTTATAATTATAATCATCTTATAACAACTGAATGATAAAAAAATCTAAGCAATGACGTACATAAGCATATACGTATCTATACTTTTAAAAAACCTCATCACAAATCACAATGCGTCATACAATTTGTAAGAGAGTAATTCACACAACAATCACTTGTAATTTGAAAAGTCACGTCTATTTATTTCATTCATACACACATTTTCTTAAAAATATTCCACAATTGAGCCGTAACACGGATTTGGGTATATCCAACGTTTACAATACATACATGAGTATGTTTTTGTAGTCCAAGCGCTGGCTACAAATTGACCTTTATTTTGTACCGTTAAATGATGAATCTATAGACCGATTTCTTTTATTAAGTGTCCAAAGAATGATAAACCAGTTATATCTCAGTTAGTCTAAACATTTATTGTATTCGAGATAATTCACTTGTATACTTTTTCTAATTTTATACTTTCAAAATGGAAAGTAGATGTATGTAATACTGTTATATTTTGTATATTACCTACATACCTATTAAATAACGTAAAAAGTTTAAAAGAAGTAATTAAGCCATAGAAAGATAGTAGATTTAATTTCTTCGCTCTGATAACAAGACACAGCGCGGCGTTGAGTTACGGCACTAAGCGCTCATTGTTTCAATTCGGTGGAAAGTGGGGAACGGTAATATTAAAAAAAAGAGAACGGAGTGTCTTAACACTAGATTAAATAAAAAAAACAAGTAGAAAAATAGGCATAATATACGTAAAATTAAAATCCAACTTACTCTTACGTAGCGTGAGATTGGCTAATATTACAATTTATTGATATCTCATATAATTATGACAATTAATTAAACAAATTAATGCAGTTTCATAAAAAATAACTCATAAGTGTTAATCATAGTAAAAAAATAATTTAAAAATATTAATTAGTATAATAAAATATGAAACGTGGTCATTATTTACAGTCGAGCCCTCAGCTACACCAATTGTAAGCTATTGGTACATCATGATTGACAGATGATGTTTCTATCGAATACGATCAACCTTTTGATTTTGATCGTTAATCATTCAAACATTAGCTTCTATATTAACACACTATTGCATAATTACTCAATAATATATGTGTATATGAATACTAGTTTCTGCCTGTGGTGATGTTCGTGATATTTTTTAATTGTTAAGTAATTTAGTGTCATAAAAACTATTCTATTTAAAAAAAATTGAATTTATACTGTTTATATGCCAAATTTTGTTCCTAATTTATTTAGCAATTTTGAATGCTATACGTCTAAGTAATTAAAACATATAAAATGTTAAATTTATAATAATGACGACGGAGAACGGAAAAGTAAAAAAGAGAGCAAAGTGTCTTAACACTAGGTGCTCAGGTTCCCTCTGACTACCCTGCAATTTGCGGGATACAGCGGTAAGCTAAAACAAAAATAATAATAATAATCATATATTTATAAATAATATTATAAAAAAATCCTTGTGTGGAACTTAAAGCTTTAATTAACTAGTTAGAATCTACGAAAGGTGACACAAAAACACCTATACAAAATTTAAACAATTTCACGTCATAAAGATGACGAAGTAACGTACAAACAAAAATTACTTCGTAATTCATTCCATAACCTACATATCAATAAAATATATCTACCCACTTTAATAATATAATACATATAGGATACACTATAACTCGCAATCGTTGGCTAATAGTGACTAATTGTTATGTAAATTTCCTGCAGCACTCTCTTACAATGTTCGCCTCATGTTATTCAGAACTAACATGAATACGATTTTAAGTTATTTAAAGGGCATTTGATTTTCTCCTTATTTTAAACCAAAATGTTTAAAGTACCGCAATAATGTCGTCATGGTACAGTCAAGAGGTATTTTTCTAACAATCAATAATGGTGTGTTCAAAGCATATTTGGTGAAACTTGGTGATGCTGGTTTTTTACCTGAAATCATAACTTAGTGTCACGTTTTATCTCTTGCGGGATAGTCACAGAGAATGGAGCACTAAACGCTACACCTTCATTCACCTTAAGCGAGCTTTTCACGTGATCTTCCGCTAGTATTACTGATGCTGTGACATCCACAAAGGTCTTTCCGTATCGTTCTTGCCTCTTTCTAAATCTCTATATAAACAAAAGTATCACAAACGAAATGATTTAAAAGTGGCTCCAATCATAAAAAAAATAATTGATATTCGCCTAAAATGGTATGGACATATTAAAAGACGCGGTGGGTATTATATAATAAAATAGGATTTTTATAGCTTAACTAGACTTTGACCTGATGTCTTATATGTATAGACCTCTTAGGAAAACCTAAACTGATAACCTAGGACTGCACATCTTCACGCAACCGAATGAGGAAACCTGGCCCTAATATTGGAGTAAGGAACAGAAGATGAAGATGAACATAACATTACTAAATTGTAACATCACACTACGTCTCGAATTCGGGCGAAAACAAGTGGAGTGTCTTGACAATAGGTTCTCTCTGAGTATAACACTGTGCGGGATAGCGTGAAGCTGCTTTTTTGTATAAATAGTTTTTTTTTTTAACTTCACGCTATATCCCGCATATAGCAGGGTAGACAGAGGGAACCAGAGAACCTAGTGTTAAGACACAACATTCTCAATTAATTTTTAATTCAATTAAGGCATTGCGTGTTGAGTGGCGGAATTCAACGCCGCGATTTGCCTTGTTACCAAACCCAAGAAATGAAAATACTAAATTTTACATTTCCTGGAGTGGGGATCGAACCCACAATCTATCGCGTTTACAGTCGGACGCTTGTGACTCTGCGCTACGACAGGCGTTTCTATAAATAGTATTAGTTCCAAATACACATTTTCATATTACGGCTACCATATTGTTTCTTGACTATCTGTCCTTAAAATTTATAATTTCAAGCCATTTTTAGCCATTTAAGCTACATCATATCGTTTCTTTTATGTACTACATATATGTATGCCATATTATCATACAACGCTTAGAAATTGTGAATGATCTGTTATTTTTTGCTCCATTTTTGACTTTTAAAAACGCATTGTCACGAAGATATTCACTTACACTAACGGTATTAATGGTAACTTAAATTTAAGTTGGTTGTTATTTTTTATATATTTATAGATAAGTAAATATATAATAAAGCAAATCGCGGCGCTGAGTTCCGCCATTCAGGACGCAATGCCTCAATTCGGTGGAAAGTAGGGAACCGAAATCTTAAGAGAACGTAGTGTCTTAACACTAGCTTAACCTCTGCCACAGACAGCGTGAATGAAGCTACAAAAAAGTATATTAGTTATGAAACTTGGATGTTCAATTATTATTATAATTAATTAAAAAATGTAAGTATATTTTTATTCTTATGTAAGTGTTGGTAATAGTAAATAAAGCATATCAAAATATATGAGCTTTACAACTTTCAAAAGCCCGGAGGCTGTATGTTACGAACATCTCTTACAAATTTTGCCTTGTAAATAGCAATCATTTAAGTATGCACTCGACATGAAGTACAATGAAATTATGAACTAAAAAAATTAATATTTTTTATTGTATGCAGTAGTTTGTATTGTAATAATATTTTAGCTATCTACATATAGTACCGTGGGTGGAGAAAGCCTAGTGTTAAGACATTCCGTTCTCTACAAAATATGCTTATTTTTTGGAATAAAACAAGGATGATGAAAATATTTGTGTTAAAAATACGTAAATATTTTTTTAAATACAAGCTTCATGACACAGCTTGGCACAAAAACAATAAAAAGAAATTAAGATCTCTATTGTCAAATGCACAATAATAGATTATCAATCAGTAAATACTTTTAATGTGATTTCAGGTAGTTATTACTACCATATAATAACCTACGTATTCGTAGATTGCGGCATTGAGTTCCGCTACTTAGCACGCAATGCTTCAATTCGGTGGAAAGTGGGGAACGGAGTGTCTTAACACTAGGTTCCCTCTGCCTACCCTGCTATATGCGGGATACAGCGTGAAGCTATGTATGTATGTATATGTATGTATTCGTAGATTATCTCTATGTACATTGAACTTATCTGTTTCATTTTGCGTAAACCTAGTGATAAATCATTTTGTTCAATTCGATTTTTCTAAATCGTACAATTTGGGTGTCTTCAAATCGAGAGTCAACGTATATTTTTTAGACAAGCGTCATCATAGATTGCATTAACCCTTATCTGGATTGATACGGTCAAACATGAGCCTTGTGATCATTCAATAAAAAAAATCAAAACCGTACTAAAGGACGTCGCTTTAATACTATAATACCAAGACGAAAAAAGCTAATAAAATATACATTTTTACATACATATAAAAGTGACCCGTGAAATAAAAAAACTATATATATTAAAATAATTCCCACACTGGTTAACTTAAAAATATAATTCATAGTAACGTTACGAAAGGCGTGACGAAGCAAACAATCGAAACACTCTCCAATTCAAAAAGAAAGTTGACAGTCCGTAAATAGTACGTATTTGGTATATGACATTTATTGTTTTTAAATTGTTCATAAATTTGATAGTTGATATAACATGGCTGAGAAAGTGAAAACGGTTAGATAAACAGTATTCCTATAGATAAACACCTTAGCTTAATATTGTTGTTGGAAGAATTTTTTATATTGTTATAATATTTTTGCTAGTTTCGGAAGTAAAATTGAGACTTAGTTTAGTTAAGACTATCATTCCGCATTGGATACATTATGTATTAATGGCGAAACTCAACGCCGTGCTTTGTCTTCCAGGATGGAAATATAGTTTACAATTGCGTTGTTAGGACAAATGGTGGGCCGAGTGAATTTTTTTCTAAATTTTTTACTAACTTAGAAAATCGGGTATTTCTAATTTTTACCGTTTTGAGTGGAATGCGGCAGTATTTCGTCCTCTGGCCACATTTAATTACCGGCTGTCTTAATACCCTTTTCCCTGTTAGTTACATTCAACTTTTACAAAAGAACATACGTCTCCGAAAGGTAAAGAAAAGTAAGGTATTAGAAATATCCGACTTTATGATCTACCCGAATGCATCGGTGTAAAATAAAAAAAAAATTAAAGCCATACATACCTCGATAACTAATTGTTCCTTTATATCATGTCATCAACTCACTATATAAAAAGTCCGAATGTACGAATGTCATGATTGCACAATTTGTTCTACCTGAAACAAAAATAAAAAATATTTGTTTACATATTTATACTAGCTGTAAACCGAAAGTCCCATTTTTTCCGTTTTCGTAGTAATTTCGAGAAATCCTCTCTTAATGCTCCTTTTTACATTCTCCAAGAAGTCTACATACCAAATCCAGCAGTTTAGCGTGACTGTTGTCAGTCACTCAGCAACGCAAACATTTTTAAAATATAGATGACAGCTTTTGACCGCTACATTGTATAATACAGTATAATACAGTTTCTTTTAACAACACGTTAAGTTAAAGGCATAAACGGCACGTTGTCTTTATGGAAGCAAAAAGTGGACAATAATGTGCAGCATTACACTTTATCCTATATATAATGGTAGTGAGAGAGAACCTAGTGTTAAGACACTCTGTTCACTCCTTTCGCGCTTAAATCCGAAATATTAAGTGTTAAGTGGCAGAACTCAACGCTATACCTCGTCTTACGAGAATGGAAAAATTAAAATAATTTAAATTGAATTATTCCCTACAGTGGGAATCAGTCGACAACCAATCGTAAATACAAACGTTGTCACCAATGAGAATAAAATCACTTAATCATTAAGCCTAAACCTATCGCTTCGCAAAATCACATCAATAAAAAAACAACAAAATTACCACATAATCAAATTACTTAAGCTTCTATGAATATGCATTTCCAATACAAATATTTAAGTAAATAGCCATCACGGTGGGCTAGCTATTGTCCAACGCCTTTGTTTGCCACTTTCACAATTAGTACGTTCACATATGTTAGACGAAAATGTCTTATACCCACGTATTGCTTACGGTATTGAGTTGTTAGGATTTAGGGTTCCGTGAGTTAATTAATTACTTCTAGTTGAATATATAGTATGGATTAGTAGTTTTATTGTATATAGCAGGGTAGGCAGAGGGATCTTGAGAACCTAGTGTTAAGACACTCCGTTTTGTAAAGATTTCCATTCCCTATATTAATGTAAATTGAGGCATTGTGTGCTGAGTGGCGGAATTCAACGCCGCGCTTTGCTTTTTTTGACATTAATCGTGGTGTCATATATTTAGAGTTGTAATTTGTTTAATTTTTGTGTATTTTAAATACATACATGTATGTTCAATTTTGCAGTAGATATAGAATAGTAGAGATCAGTAATTATATATTTATCTTTTTATTTTTAAATTTATCTTGAATTTTGCAGATTGCACAAAGATAAGCTGACATTACCTTAGACTTGATTGGTATAACATACTGTGGGATTTGAGCTTGTGATTATTATAATTAGATAAGCACTTAATCACTGAGCTATGAGGGAGTCAATCGTTGCTTTATTATTATGGTGCATCCATGTTGTTTAAAATTAAAAAGGGCTGTCGAGGCGCAGAGGCACAAGCGTGCGACTGTTAACGCGACAGGTTTGGGTTCGATTACCACTCCAGGAAATGAAATAATATTTAGTATTTTTATTTTCTGGGACTGGTAACAAGGCAAAGCGCGGCGTTGAGTCCCACCACTCAACACGCAATGCCTCAATCCGGCACAAAGTGGGGAACGGAGTGTCTTAACACTAGGTTCCCTCTGCCTATCTTGCTATATGCGGGATACAGCGTGAAGTTATGTATGTATGTAGGTATTTAATATAAAAAAAAAAACTAAAAAGATCTGTCTAAATGTTAAAACTAGCTAAACCAAATTCATTTCTAAACACACAAACAATAAACGATAACTTTTTATATATAAGAAACAATATTTTTATCATACACAAAATATTTTTAATACAAATTGATAAAACAAACTGAAGACTATGTTTTGTTTAAATTTATTCACCTTAATAATAGTTATTCGAATCTCCACTTAGACTTTTAGTGCTTAAGCTCACTCAATGGTCTAGCCTCTTGAACTAGTCATAATAAATTTTAAAACAAATATTACTAAGCAATCCAATCTTTGACCGACAAATTATACACCGTTAAAGTTTAACGGAACGCGAAACGAAAAATCGTGTCAGTATGTAACTTTTATGATGTGAAGACTTATAGAAATGGCAGTGGCTAGGGTCACTGTGGGTTATCCGCGGGGGGTCCCTTTACTTTGCGTAAGCTCAAGTACCTATTATTAGTTTTATAGTAATTTAACATAACGTTAATGGTGATACTATCTTGGTGGAAATGCAAGGTATTTGCTTGTGTACTAGATGATGTTGATAGATATGTTAGGAAATATTTAAAAAAACGTACTTCTTCCTGCCTTTTCTTCTATGCACTGTAAACAGAAAGATTCTAGTGTTTGGACACTAATTTCTCCGGTTTTCGTAGTATTTGAGACGTTGCACGTCAAATGACGGAGCTCAACGCTTCGTTTTGTCTTATTAATATGGAAATGAAAATAAATTAAGTATAATTATTATTTCAGATGCTCTACCACTGCACCAAGATGGCCTTAAAATGTTTATATATATATAGATTTTTGTTTTCACGTTGTTTCCGTATATAGCAGGGTAGGCAGAGGGAACTTTAGAACCTAGTGTTAAGACACTCCGTTCTCTTTCAACATTTCTGTTTTCCACTAAATGTTTATATAATATTTAAAATTTTGATTGTTCATCTGGTTACCAGACATCCTAAATGTTATTTGTCCACAAAATAATAAATATATGTAAATATATATGTAGTAGTACTCTTCACGCAATGCCTCAATTAGGCCGAAAGTGGGAAACGGAAACGTTAAAGAGCGAACGGAGTGTCGCAACACGAGGTTCTCTGGTTCACTCTGCTTACCTTTATGCGGCATACAGTGTAAAATTATGTGTTTGTTGTAGTTCCGAAAATAAAATTGCCATTTTATAAAATGGCTAGGCATATAAGAGAAAAATATGTGTTACGTTCATAAAATGACTGGATTAAAAATTCAAAATTACATACATTTTTTATAGATATTACTTAAAATATAAAAAATAATATCATTTTTTTTAAAGAAAGTAATGGTACATAGTAAATGAACTACACAGTGTATTGATATGGTATTACAAACAGGAAATGGCAGTGGCGCGGGTCAATTTAGGGTTACCTGCGGGTGGTCCTGACTTAAGCAATTATTTGATTAATCATGTGTCGTCAGATAAAAGCTAATAACATTTGAATTATCTATGCTTCAAATTAAATAGATATATATATGTAATACCTGTATTTTAACCGACTTCGGAAAGAGAAGGAGGCTATCAATTCGACTGTATTTTTTGTGTGTTACCGCATATTTCTTTACTGTGTGAACCTATTTTGAATATTTGTTCTTGAGCTATTCGTATATTATATATATACGTGCATTTTATTTAAAATCAGGATTTATTTTTTATTTAAATACTTTTTTTTTTAGCTTCACGCTGTATCCCGCACATAGCGGGGTAAACAAAGGGAACCTGAGAACCTAGTGGTAAGACACTCCGTTCCCCACTTCCTGCCAAATAAGGCAGTGCTGAGTTGCGGGAGTCAACACGATGACTGTGGTTTAATTTTCATTTCGGTAAACGTTTTTATTAAAGAAAAGTATTGTAATCTCTCCACTATCGCAAGGTAAAGCTCGATATTAAATTTAGACGCTTAACAACCAATTTCTCACATTCAGTTGGAAAGTGCAGAACGGATTATCCTAACACTAAGTTAGCATATTACGTTTCTTTTAATGTTTTATACAAGTTTTACGCATCTCTCATACTTTGCGAGACTGGTTTTTGCTCATAGATTGCAAAACTTACAACTGTCCTTTACACAAAGTAGGATTTGAACGTGCAAACATCACGTTAAATCAGGTATGGGACGTATACCACGATTGATGAAATCACTGATTCATCTTTAAATGATCCTCCAAAAAAAGACTATTAAGTAAACTATAAAGAAAACTATAAAAACATTTAAAAAAGTGTAAAATAATATAAATCATTTATTATCTGTTACGTTCTAAAGTAGAGGTCAGGAACTATTGTCTAATATAAAAAGTTCAATGTAAAATGACCATTATAACATGACCCTTCATATTAACATATTGTAAAGGTTTATACATATTTACAAATTGTATCCTGCGACTTTGTTTGCGTGAAAAATCTATTTTTTTTGGTTTCTTATTAAGTTTAATTAATTATGCTCTCTTGATGCTTGCCTACACTCTTCAAGGAGCCTGCATAGAACATTTCAATTAACTATATTTATTTTATATATATATATATATATTTCTTTTTTTTTAACTTCCCGCTGTAACCCACATATAGCAGGGTAGGTAGAGGGAACCAGATAACCTAGTGTTAAGACACTCCATTGTCTTTCAACAATTCCGTTCCCCACTTTCCGCCGAATTGAGGCATTGCGTGTTGAGTGGCGGAACTCAACGCTGCGCTTTGCCTTGTTACCAAACCTACGAAATGAAAATACTAAATTCTACATTTCCTGGAGTGGGAATCGAACCCACAACCTGTCGCGTTTACAGTCGCACGCTTGTGCCTCTGCGCCATGACAGGCGTTATGGATTGACCACAATGTTTCGATTTCGGATAAAAAGTAGAGACTAGAGTGTTCTGGCGCTAGGTTCTTTCTGACTTTGCTGTCCGGAAATGCTTGAATCTGTAATACAAAGAACTAACAACACAGTGTATATGTGTGTGTGAGAGAGAAAGAGAAATAATATGCAACTGTGACATTTTTTCATTCCTTTCTTTGTATTATATTGTATTTAAAATGATACTTTCTAGATTTCTTGTCTCATAAAGGTAACGACATCTGTTTTGAATAAATTAATTAAGTGATATGAATATTTATCTCATTATGTTTGGAGTAAAGATCATCCATCAAATTCTTCACCAAATTCGGCTTTTAATAAATAAAATAAAGGATTGTTGACTTCTTACTAGATTAAAGCCATCGTGGCACAATGGGAGAGAGCCTAACAGCAAACGTCATAGGTTGTGGGTTCGATTCTCATTTAGAGAAATGATTATATTTAAAATGGTAAGACAAAGCGCAGCTTTGAGTATCGCCACTTGAAAGTAAAGAACGGAGTGTCTTAACACTAAGTTCTCAGGTTCCCTGTGCCTATCCTGCTATGTGCGGGATACAGCATGAAGCTAATATTATAAAATTTTTCAATATTACACATATCTACTAACTATAAGGTATCCACTTTGAATGGTGAAGCTAAAACTTAAGAGCAGTGTCAAAGTTCAAACATTATCTCACGTTAATGCATGTGATGCGACCTTAATCAATTATAGTAGTGACCTATAGAGGTTATTTAGCCTGTATTGTTATGCAATACAAAATTATTGTTTCTATACACGTTTTATATAACTAGTTATAGTAGCTCGAGTTAACCGCATCGTAGAGCTTATTTAGATCCATATATATATATATATATGATATTCTTTATTGCACATAAAAAATACATAAGAAAAATAAATATAATTTTTAGTTCACAAAGGTGGATTTTGCGGTTTGGTGGACCACCAGTTACAAAAAAAGAAAAAATATAGATCAAAATTTAAAGCTATATATATTATCTTATAAGGATATAGCATACATTAATGTAATTTTAAAGTTATAATTTTAAATAACAGTATGAAGAGAACGATTAAAACAAAGTAATATTGAATTTAGATTACAAAATCATTAAATAAAAAAATGCGAATATGTAAACAAAATACAATAGAACACAATACAATATTAAATTAAAAATGAACTAAATTATTAAATGAAAATAAAAAGTCGAACTCATAAAACAAAATATTATCAAAATATAATATAGAATATAATACAGGTTCTCAGAGAAAATCTAGTCAAGACACTCCGTTCGCAATATTTCCGTGCTAAGTGGCGCAACTCAACGCCGCGTCATGATTTACCAGAGCGTATAAATTATTTATTATTTAACTTCACGCTGTACCCCGCACGTAACAGTGTAGGCAGAGGGAACCAGAAACCTAGTGTTAAGACACTCCGTCCTCTTTTAACATTTCCGTGAAAATGAATATAATATGAAATGAATATAATATAAAGGTATTTATTTTCCTAAGTGGCAAAAATATAAATTTGATGAATAATGAATTTAATATTCAAAATTTAGTTCAACTTTACTTGACAACAGAAATTTTTGAATGAATACAGACAAATAACTATTTTTAAAACTTCAAAAGAAGGTTTCTATTCGACTGTGCTTATGTGTGGTACCTCATAACTTTTTATTGGATGAACCGATTTCGATGATTCTCTTATATGATAGCGAGTGCTTCTGATGTGGTCTCGAATACATTTAGTTTAGACCTGGGGAGTACTTATTGATAATTCCTAATAATTTTACCTGTTAGTAAATTTTAATTGAATTTAATTTGATATTTTTATTGTTAAATTCTTAATTGTACTAATGTGATTCGAGTCTTCTCTTCACGTACTGACTTTGGCATATGACCGTATCTATGTATATATTATCTATGTTTATATTGTACCCATTTTTACGAAAGTTATGCGAACAGAGGGCCACGAAATTTGGCACACTTATAGTTTATATAGCGAATGTATAAAAATATATTAAATTAATAAAATAAATGTTACACACCCTACCATAGTTTGACATCCATGTTTATATAAAGCGACATATACGTTGCCAGGCAACGCGTTGTTAACGCGTCAATGAGGATACCTGTATAAATAAATACTTCCACAAAATAATATTATATTATCAATCAATTATTTTCTTCTGCTAATATAAGTCCATACGTTTTATTTTATAATGTTTGCTCTAACACTTGTATAATGAATACATTGTAATTAGAAGTTACTTTTACCGTCAATCAGTTAGAGATTTCAATAAAGCTACCGTTGTATACAATGTGGGAGTGACGAGGCATTTTTATGATTTAGTGACCGCTACTACATACTAGTTTCAATAGTTGATATTGGGATAGTACTAAAAATATTAATAATAACGTATAGCTTGGATACGGGTTCATATACTGTAAGTGTATTTTTTTATGTGATAAAATGAATTTAAATATTTTTTATGATTATAGGTTTGCTAATTACACTTGCTTGAAAATATTTTAACACCAAAATGTCAATTTCGTAATTTAAGATAGGAACTCTGTTTTAACTATATTAAAGGCCATAATGTCGCAGTAGAATAGCACCTGATTATAAACGCCATGGTTTTGGATTCGGTTCCCACTGGGGGCATAATTATATTTTAATTATTTTCATTTCGCTGCTTTGGAAAGACAAAGCTCGGAATTAAGTTTGACTACTAAATATATAATTTCTCGAATTCGGTGGAAAGTGACGAACGGCGTGTCTTGCAGTGGCGAGGCGTCCATAGAAGTCGATTCCCATTGGCTTGCCTAACTTTTCAAAGTACAAGTATAAGACCTAAAAAAAGAAGGTCGCCAGGAAAATATTGGGCATACGATTGCATAAAAACAAACTCTGACATCTTATAGGCCTAAAAAAATGGTCGTTGCCAAAATTCGATAGTGAAATTACTAAATATCTTCACATCCTACACCGGCTTACCTAAATATATGAGCTTCGCTAAAAATTACCGGATTCCCTAAATATACATCGGCTTCCCTTAATTTACCGGCTTGCCTAACTAAAATTTTCACCCCTCGCCTCTGGTGTCGGCCAAATACTTTTTTTTCCACTTTCCTATATGTTCTTTCTGAATAAGGTATTATATACAAATAGTATACGAAAGTTTCTATAGTTTCGATTTATATACATATATAAGTTGATCTTTCATTAGTAAAATTAATATTTTGATTTGCTGATTGCTCTTAGAAAGTAACGTCAGTGAACAAAAGAAACAACGGTTTGTATAAATTGAATGGACTTACTAAATACGTGTATTAATTTATCACCATGTGATGTTTTGATAGTTTTTTTTCTTTAAGTGATTTGACCATTGTGGGACAGTTGAAATATAGATACCTAAATGGGATTGTTTTGGGTTCAAACTTTAATTTGGAAATAATTTTAATATATTTATTTTTTAATATTTTTTTTTTGGTTTCACGCTTTATTCTATAAAGCGAGGCTGTCAGAGAGAACCTAGTGTTAAGACACTCCATTCTCAACTAAATTCTTCGTTCATTTACTTAGTTTAGTTATTTGAACTAGAGATTTACGGTTTGCCTTAGTAATGGATATGTCATTTTACATAAAAGTGAATGCCAAACCAATAGTAGTATGTGTAATATTTATTTCATAAATTTAATATATTTCTAAGTATGACATTATTATTAATAACACTTTCTACAATTCTTCTCCATTTTTTTATAATTTTTTTTATGGATACCGGATGGCAAACGAGCAGAAGGACCGCCTGATGGTAAGTGGTTACCTTCGCCCATGAACATCTACAACACAAGAGATGTACTAGATGCGTTGCCAACCTAGAGGATACAGATGGAAAGGGAGGATAATGTAGTAGTCCGCTATCGGAACCACCACATTTTGGGGAAAGGATGGGTGGGAAAGGGGAAAACCTGGCTTACATGCCATCGAACCGGAACACATCATAAGATATTTGGCGGTTCGTCTTTGACATGATAGTGGTGCGAGCCAGACGGAGGACGAACCTCCTACCACCAAACAAAAAACTCCATTATATGTATACCAATTTTTATAGTTCTACGTCCGCATAGTTTTTATAAAAAAACGTTATTATAAAGAACAAAAACCCCCACTGAACCAATTCTTCAAATTTAGGAAGCAAATACAAATAGAGTAAGCTATAAAAGCTAGGTATGTGTTTTACATCTGAAATGTGCAAATTAAGTACTTTCATTTAATACCCCACACGTTACCTATCAACTATTTTTTTGTTTTTATTCCTGGCGTAATTGCTTCTAGAGGACGGTATATTGAATTAAGATTGACGTCACATATCTAAGAACATTTGGAGTATCAATACCTATCTAACGTCACCTTAATTATATAAATTAGTCTAGATTTGGAAGATATGAGGTAATAAAGAATATTACAAACATACATGATACGCGCCAAAAACATAACCCTCCTCTGACAATCTGGTAAAAAGGATCCAAAGTTTCCCTTCAATTTTCCATCACGTATTAATATTCAACTATGTTCGGCTTTTATTTGATTAAATACAGTTATTAATAAAAAAACATTTTTAAATATATATAGGGTGTCCCAAAATTAACGCAAGATTTGAATTAAATAGAAAATGCTATTTTTACTTTTAATAGCGAATGAATAATGAATATAGCAAATGGCGGCAAAGTCAAATCTTGCGTTAATTTTGGGACAACCTTTATAATAAAACAAATGAATATGCAAAGCTCCTTATTAAATAATACACAAAGAAATAACCGACAATCAATTATATTGGGAATCAAAGTGTACTTTTTTGTATTGGGATTTGTCGGATGAATCATCTTGATTAAGATCGAGTGACAATATCTGTCATGATAAGTTTTCTATACATTTTTATAGAGCAAAGTGTCGGTATCTATATATTAATACGTGAAACAAAAACTTTGTGCGCCTTTTTACGAAAAATACGTGGACGGAGGAGTATGAAACTTGGCACACTTATAGTTTATATAACGAAAGAGTGACGAATGACAATATTTTTTTTTTCATAATTCTTAAGAAACATATTAAATTAATAAAATAAACGTTACACACACTACCTTGGTTTGAAATCCATGTTTGTTTACATAAAGTGACTTATACGTTGCTAGGCAACGCGTTGTTAACACGTCAAGTGTCACCGACACTAGTATATAGTAATTTACCTACTTATGTAGTACATTCCCGCTTGTTGCTTACTCATCCACCTCTTGCGGTAGACTGGAAGAGATCTTTCTTAGAGATAAGTTCACCTTTGTGAACTAAAAATTATATTTATTTTTTCTTATATATTTTTTGTGTGCAATAAAGAATATTAGATGTGTATGAGTAATATCCGCCTACTCTACTATCTGGAATAAAGCGTGAAGGTAAAAATAGGTAAGTAAACCACTTAAATTTTTCTACTACTCTACGTAATTTTTTAAATTATATAGGTATATCATAGTGGTAAAATATTCCGTCTAATTTCCATCATAGTAGAAATTAAAAAAAATATATAAATTTTCCAAGAAATTCCCATTCTATTTCCATTAAATACCCTGAATGAGAATCTAATCCAAAACCATTGTGTCTATTCAAGTCAATTTCTGGTACGACACTCTACCATTGCTCCACAACGAAATCTATACCTAGTAAAGGATATTAGTTAAATCATAAAAATAGTAAATATTAAATAATTAAAATTTTAATAAAAATGAAAACTGACTTCAAATAAAATGCCCTAAAAGTACAATTATTACGAATAAATCAAAAACTACTTGTCCGTTTTAACTAAATTTAAATGGAATTACAACAAAAGCAATAGCTAGTAGCTACCATATATAAAAAGAGTCATAAAAAATTGTCCATCCGTTAAAAATTATACGGTAATACAAAAGTAAATACATTTTTAGAAAACATATAAAAACTTGAACGCAGCGGAACTCGAACCGGCCCCTCTTGAAAACCGTCCAAACGCTCTGACCGCTAAGCCATGCGTTCTATATCCGGCTGCGTTTATTTTATATTAAATGTTATGAATAACTCAAAATTATAGCTTTAAATTAATTTTGCTATTTCAAATATGATGAACTGCATCAAAAATTAAATAATCAATCATTTTCAAAGACGCTCGCAATATCTTTTGTTTCTAATCCAACAGGTATTACTTACACACCCTCATTTTTTACTACAATAAATTTAAATAATAAATGGATGTTCCACAATAGCAAATGTCAATTGGTGTTTGATTGATTTATGAACGATAAATATAAAGTGGAATTTTTATTAATTAATTCGTAAATTGTTCTCAGTTGCACAGCGATGTGACATCATTGTTAGTATTATCTTATTATATTTTAGACTACTTTATTATTTTTGAAAGTTTCAAAATGTTAATCATATACTTACCATTACTTACATATATACTTTTTGGTGGTAGGAGGTTCGTCCTCCGTCTGGCTCGCGACCACTATCATGTCAAAGACGAACCGCCAAATATCTTATGATGTGTTCCGGTTCGATGGCATGTAAGCCAGGTTTTCCCCTCTCCCACCTATCCTTTCCCTAAATGTGGTGGTTCCGATAGCGGACTACTACATTGTCCTCCCCTTCCATCTATATCCTCTAGGTTGGCAACGCATACAACATCTCTGGTGTTGTAGAGGTTCATGGGCGAAGGTAACCACTTACCATCAGGTGGTCCTTCTGCTCGTTTGCCATCCTTTATCCATAAAAAAAAAATACTTAAGAAACGAAAAAAATGTTCAGAAAACGTAAAATAATTTGAGCTTAGAAATAGTCTTTCAGTATTAGAAATTTGTAAAAATTTCTCTACAGAACTGCTAACAATATAAATAACATGTTATAACAAGCGTTTAAGAATTTCGACGCAGCCTGATGAAGAACGCACGGCTTAGCGGTCAGAGCGCTTGGACGGTTTCCGAGTAGCTTTGATTCGAGTCCCGCTGGGTTCAATTTCTTATACAATTTCTAAAAATGTTACTCTCTTATTCTTTACATCTAATAGTAAGTAGTTATTTATAAATGTTGTAAGTTATTATATATAAGAATTTATATATTCCTAACTATTTGAGCGCGGTGTTGACTTCCAGCACTTAACACACAATACTTCGAATGACCGAAAAGTGGCGAACCAGTTGTCTTAACAGGTAGTCAAGTTGCCTCTAGCTTGTCTCTGAAAAACCTTACCCTTATGCAGTTAAGTTCAGTTCAGTCCAGTTCTTTAATTATGGCAAGCTTAGTGGTAGCAGTAGTGGTAGTTTTATTTGTAGTGCAAAAAAAAAATTACGTAAAGACATTCAATTATTCACTTTCCTGCTAATTATGAAAAATTGTTTGGTGTGCCCTTTAATTCACGACCTCATTTTGTCATAAACGAGCGGGGAAATGAAAATAACAAAACTTTTCATCTTGCAGTAATCGAACCCACAACAATCGAGCATGCAGTAAAACGTTGTCATATTCAAATAATCATACTAACAATATTAAAATAATTTCACATTATAATTTCATATTAGTTCACCGATCTATCATAGGCACTGTTGACCCCCGTTTGTCAGAACGCCTGCGCATCTCTCATTATCTTGAGTAACACTAAGACAGCTTAACGTTTCGACAATAAAAAACTACTATTTAACATGTATCATTTAGTAGGTCGGTACATTTTTTTTAATGTATGAATGTGTTTTAACTCCTCTCACTTTTAACTGTCAGTTGATGATAAGAGCGAGATTGTTATCAGTTTTGATATCTTTTTTTTTGTTTTCGATTTGCGGAGATTGTGAGAACTTTGCACTAATGGTATTTTATATTTCGTTTTTAACTTACATACATACATAGCTTCGCGCTGTATCTCGCATATAGCAGGGTAGGCAGATGGAACCTGATAACCTAGTGTTAAGGCACTCCGTTCTCTTTCAACAATTCCGTTCCCCAAACGTTTTTTTCCGTTGCTTTTAACTTACGGTTTTCTTAACTAAGTTTCAACCTATTTCCTCTTACATAGAGGCATTATGGGTTAGGTAAAGGGACACAAGGTCATGAACGAGAGTTATCTTTACTGTACTTTGATTTAAAATAAAACATTAGATATTTTTGAAGCTTTAAAGTGTTAATCACACACTTACGGAATGAAAAACATAGTCAGAGCATGATCAGAGCGCTTGGCCGGTTTCAAGAGGCGCGGGTTCGAGTCCCGCTGCGTTCAATTTTTATACGTTTTCTAAATATGTTAGACACATAAGATATTTGTCAGGCCTGAAATTTGCACACTAGTAACATTTTAAGCGATGTTAATAGGGTTTCCTGTTATAATTATTATAGTTACTATAGCTTCTTAAAAATAGCATGTTATAGGTGGTAGAAAAAAGCCCGTCATTTATGTTTTACATTAAAAAAATGTAAACATTACAATACTCTACTAGAATATTATCATTTTCATTGTCGTCTCCTTTGCAATTGACGTTATAATGCACAGTACCACGAATCCTTTAGTTTTCTTACAGTCTCAAAACCTAATCTAATATTATAAGCGATGTATATAAGTCTTAACGCGTGTCGTGGCGCAGAGGCACAAGCGTGCGAGTGTCAACGTGACAGGTAGTGGGTTCGAATCCCACTTTAGAAAATAGATTTTTTCATTTCCTGGGCTTGGTGGCAAGGCAAAGCGTGGCAGAAAGTGGGGAACGGAATGTCTTAACACTAGGTTCCCTGTGCCTACCCTGCTATGTGCGGGATACAGCTATACAGCAGAAGCTGTATGTATGTATGTATGTATATACTATTGAACGAATTTAGATGGCAATTTACAATAATATAGCTATGCAGAAAAACTCTTAGGCTAATTTGGTCATTATATTACGATAAGCATCTACTATTATAATAATCTTACAATACTAGATAGGAAACATACATATATGACTTTAAATGGTGTTAGGTTTGCCATATCAGGACTAACGTAACACCATTAGATATTTTTTTTTTTCACTTCACGCATATAGCAGGGTAGGCAGAGGGAACCTTAGAACCTAGTGTTAAGACACTCCGTTCTCTTTCAACAATTCCGTTCCCTACTTTCCGCCGGATTGAGGCATTGCGTGCTGAGTGGCAGGACTCAACGCCGCGCTTTGCCTTGTTACTAAACCCAGAAAATGAAAATACTTCATTTCATCGAGTGGGTATCGAGCCTACAACCCTGTCGCGTTTACAGTCACACGCTTGTGCCTCTGCGCCACGACAGGTGCAGACACCATTACAGAGATAGAAAAAATAATAGATGTCATCCTACTGAGTTTTGAACTGCAATGGGAAAACCACCACTTATCTCACTAGCCAAGTAACCAAGTAGGCAATCAACATGATAATTATACACCATATTAATTCTAATATTAAATTTAACGAAGCATTTATGAATTAGTATACTTAAAGTTATTAAAATAATTTATTTTACGAGTGTCGCTGGACATTTCACCTTTCGTACGGTTTCTCTGTTGAGCTAATACTCATTTAATTTGCTATTAAAATTGCCGTAAAGTTAATTATATCGCGGATCATTTTATATAGCTTCCTTCATTACTTTAGTTATTATCGAGTTACCTGTGATGCGTAGTAATCTATACTAGCGATAGATTTGCATTTATGTTGAGGATTAAGTAAAAACTATAGGATGGGTTGTTAATTTTAATTTTAAGTTATTTTTATAAAAGTTGAATCATAAATTTTGTGATGGTAAGGATTTATCTTAAGAAAGTACTTAAGATTTTATTTATCTGTTATTATGTTGTTATGAAATAATAACTGTCTGAACTGTAGAGAACACAGTTTCAATGATACTGGAGGAAGGCCACGTAAAAATCATGAGGGCCACCCCGGGCATGAATGAAGAGATTAATAACTGTGAACGAGGCAAAAGAGGTATGCAGGGACCGTAGCGTTTGGCGCTCCGTTCTCTCTGACTAGACTAGCGCTAGGGATAAAGCGTGGAGTTAGGGAGGTAGGTAGATAACTGTCTGGGATAATATAATAGCATATTTTATTCTAACAGTCTAAATACTTACTGCCTGTTCCTATGGGCTTTCTTTTACTCTTTAAAAAACAATACTCTTTTTTGCGTGCTGTACTAACAGGCATCATGCAGTTTTGCCTTCCAACTTCATGCTCCATCATCATCATCGATGGTACCCTTTGATTTAATTATCACCTTTTTTACGTGGTTGTAAAAGTTTAGTATTTCCATTTTATGTTGAAAATGGGGAACGGAGTATCTTTACACTAGGTTCTCAGATTCACTCTGCCTACCCTGCTATATGCGGGTTACAACTTGAAGCAAAAAAATAAATAAAAAAATAAATAAACGTAATAAAAGGTTAAAAAAGCTACACACTATAATAACAGGAAAAAGGAAACACATTCTTTATGCATTTTCAATTAAACCAGTCAATTATATTAAACATCATCAGTTGTTATATCAGAGTTTGGTCAGTAATAGCAGGTTTTACGTTGTCATACTACTTTCTACATAATTATTTACAATACCTTATTTATAGGAGATAAGACTAGGGGGGATTATATTTTATTACTTGTTTAATATTTTTTTAGATTCATCTATTTTCCCACATAGTCAGAGAAAATCTAGTGTTAAGACACTCCGTTTGCCGCTTTTACTTTGAAAACTATCTAAAATAATTTAAATATAGTTCCCCGAGTGGGAATCGAACCCGCAATCTATTGATTATATTATTATTGGCCTATTGGCCTCAGCGACAATATAAGGAATTATATAGTTATTCTTACTAAGTATATATGGCTGAAAATATGTCTATGTGTTTGAATGGGCTTTGTCCAAATTTGAGACCGAAAGTGAATTAAAATTAGAACATCTCTCAATTATATTCACCATTTAAAGTATACCTTCAAATGAAATATATATATAAGACAATCTTTTTTTTTAAACCAAAACGAATAAGTATAGTTTTATACTTTAAAAGTAGTCGTAGCGCAGAGGCACAAGCGTGTGACTATAAACGCGACAGGTTGTGGGTTCGATTCCCACTTCAGAAAATGGAATTTTTCATTTCTTGAGTTTGGTAACAAGGCAAAGCGCGGCGTTGAAGTCCGCCACTCAGCACGCAATGCCTCAATTCGGCGGAAAGTGGGTAACGGAGTGTCTTAACACTAGGTTCTCTCTGCCTACCCTGCTATATGATACATGCTGATACAGCGTAAAGCTATGTATGTATGTATGTGTACAAATAAATGAATATATAGATAAAAATTATCCAACCAAACTAAAGACAAGACTATAAATAAGTCGTATACTTCTAAATAAGCGCGAGTATAACCGCTTATCTCAGTATTTGCTTTGTTAGGCCGACATCGAGATAGCATCTCCCTAGATCTCAACATCAGCTAGGCTTCCGTTCTCATTAGATTAATATGCTAACAAAAATGTTTAAATATTCACATAATATATTATTCATGAATCGGAACTAATCGATTACAATTTATATTTGAAAAGAATGCGAATAACCTCATTAGATATTTTTTCGTTTGATGAATCTTAATTACTGGCTATTATACGTGTGTTTTAATATGTTAATTTCTTTGGTGTGTGCCGGTGTATGTTGTGGTCCAGTAGCTGGATTATTTCAGGAGTGTAAGTTCATATTTCAATAGATTTTTTTTTTAGTTTATTAAAAAAAAAGTTACTATTGATTTTTACAGTGGTGTGTATTTTTCAAGTCTTGGACTTTTTGGAGTAACGAAAATAGTAGGACAATAATTTATAAGGACTTAATGTAACGAAAATGCGTGACGAAATCAAACTAACTCGTAAATATAGGAAGGACGGCGACAGAGTGAGATAGAAAATATTTGTATGTATACAACTTAATCTTTTATATTAAAATATAATGTAATTTTTAAATTTGAGAAATAAATTGATAAATAATAAAGTTTACAATTATCTTAAAGTTCCTGATACTCTAAATCGTCTCCTCCTCTATTTTTCTCAAATTTCACTTCTCCTGTGCGTGAGTTGCATACATACATTTTTTTACTTAATTCGTTTTTTTTTCTTTTTTTAACTTCACGCTGTAATCCGCGTATAGCAGGGTAGGCAGAGGGAACCAGAGACCTAGACCTAGTGTTAGGACACTCCATTCTCTTTCAACAATTCCGTTCCCCACTTTCCGCCGAATTGAGGCATTGCGTGCTGAGTGGCGGCACTCAACGCCGCGCTTTGCCTTGTTACCAAACCCAGGAAATGAAAAGTTCCATTTCCTGGAGTGGGAATCGAACCCACAACCTGTCGCGTTTACAGTCGCACGCTTGTGCCTCTGCGCCACGACAGGCGTTAATTATTATTATTATTATTGCATATATTCGTGTTTATCTGTTCGCACTAATCCTGAGCTTTAATAACACCTTGCAAAATATATGTACATATTTAAAATATCCACATTCTCCAACTGTTCGGGTATAACAGTTAAAGGTAAAGGTGTGGTGTCCAGTTTCCCCATAGTTCAGTTATTTTAAATATGTTTAACTCTAATCTGCTGAATAATTCCAAATTAGATATATTGCGTATTGCTTTACAAAACTCAACGCCGTACTTTGTTTTATCAAAGAAAATAATTTAAATATGTATTCATTTCCTCGTATGACGATTGAATCCACTACCGTCATGTGTATAGCCTCGTCCCACTACGCCATAAGGTCCTGTTTTTAAGTTTTATTATTAAACTAGTCGCTACCCATAACTTTGTTTGCATCGACTTATAACTTTTCTTACACTTATTCTATTTATCAATCGAAATAGAGCCTAAGGTAATATGGCTTTTACCACGATATACAGTCATTCTTCTAAGTGTTCGAAGTGTAAGTAACTATACAGTTATTTCTTCTAAGTGGAGTTTCATCTCCACTTAGAAGAAATTGTAGAATTTCCCTCCACGTACCACTGAACTGTAGAATGGCCTACCTGCGGCAGCGTTTCCAGGTCAATACGAAATGGGTACCTTCAAAAAGCGCGCCTACTCCCACCTCAAAGGCCGGCAACGCACCTGTAGCTCCTGTGGTGTTACACGGGCCATGGGCGGCGAGGATCACTTACCATCAGGTGACCCGAACGCTCGTTTGCCTTGTCCTTTTCATAAAAAAAAAAAAAACTCATGACCGCTTACTTACTTGCTTAATGCTCGTCACGCTGAATAATTTTTGTTAAGCCACGAAAAGCGGTGAACGGAGTGTTGTAACACCATGGTCTCTCTGCAGTAGTAAAGTTCATTTTTTTTTAAACCAACATCCATAATGTTTATATAGCAACATCAACCCATCAATTCATAATATATAGAAACGTATCATCAGTCAATAAGTCATTTTAATTAAATCATTCACTGTGCACTTTCAAGACATTTGACAGGTTGATCGTTAGTAATGTTATACAAGCATGATATATATTCAATATAGATTAATACACATACGTGATTTTTATTGAAAACCGTGGTTTATTGATTATTAAATATAGATAGGATTTTTATTGATTGAGCTTCACGCTTTATGGTGTTTAGCAGAGTAATCAGAGAACTCAGTGTCAAGGTATTCCGATTTCCTCTCTCTGCCCCAATTCGAGATATTGTATCGAGTGGTGAAACTCAAAGTGAAATAAAATTAATTTAAATACCTCAAATAGTATTCTTATACAGAACCAGTCATTATATATTTTTATGTTTTTTTTATTTATATAGGGTGTCCCAAAATTAACGCAAGATTTGACTTTGCCGCCATTTGTGCAGTGAAGTGTTGGCAACCCTGAAAAAAAAGCAATTTGACAGCTAACAGTATAGGGTTATTAAAAATGGAGCGTTACACGATAGAACAACGTGTCTTCATTATTAAAGAATATTTCAAAAATAGTGAAAGCTTAGCGGCTGCAGTTCGAATTCAAATCTTACGTTAATTTTGGGACACCCTTTACCTGCTCGTATCTAGTGTTCTGAAGCTTTATTGAATAGTTGTTGATTTCCATTGTGTGGCGCTGTAAGAAGAGGTGCTGAGAGCAGGATCTGAGACTTGCGACATAAATGTAGGCTCAAAGGGGCCCTTTAAAATAAACATTACGGTCGCTTCCACGGTTCTAGCTCTTTCCTCTACCTAATTTCTCAATATTTGGAAAAGACAAAGGCTAAGACGACTACTTAAGTCGTATAAGTAATTGTAGATAGACTATCAATTGTTTTGAATTAACACGCCTTATCTCTATTAGACAATTAAGTTCTAGTTCAAATAATTTACATATAATAAAAAAAACGACTCTAAAAATACTCTAAAATGTAAAATTTTACCACATCAGAAGTACTAGCTATCATGTAAAAAAAGAACCATCAAAATTAATTCATCCAATTAGAATCGAATTGAAACCTTCTCCTTTTTTTATGAAGTCGGTTAAGAAGAAACAGGATTATGCAACTTTTTTTTTTTTTACTTAAATTTTAACGCCTGTCGTGGCGCAGACAAGCGTGCGACTGTCAACGTGACAGGTTGTGGGTTCGATTCCCACTTCAGGAAATGTAAAAGTTTAGTATTTTCATTTCCTGGGTTTGGTAACAAGGCAAAACGAGGCGTTGAGCTCCGCCACTCAGCGAACGGAAGTTCTCAGGTTCCCTCTGCCTACTCTGCTCTATGCGGGATACAGCGTGAAGTTAAAAAAAAACCTTTTAATTTTGCATACCAGAAAATAATAGCACTGAACTAATAAAGGAATTGTATAAAGAATCAATAACTTAATTACCATTTGTACTTTTATTAATTTCTCATACATTTATATACTATTAATACATTATAAAACAAAAGCTATAGGAAAAATGACCTAGATGCATTAACAAAGTATCTACGATGTACTGTACAGTGTTCAATAGTTCAGTGTACAGTAATTATATTAACAACGCCGGATATCCTAGATAATAGTCTTCTTAATAGTCGATACCCTTTTATAAGGGTTTTGCAAGCAAGTTTATTCAAAATAGCCTTTATATCAATGTTTTGTTAAAATATCGGAGAAAGTCATACTATTTAGTATAAGTTCGATTCTCAACTAAAGTATATATTTGTATTGATCATACAAATATTTACTCGTATATAACTTTGTTTTGAAAATTTAATAACTGATTCTTTGCGATAAAGAAGAAAGCTGTGCGTTAAAAATGTAAAAATGCAAAGAAATCCACTCAATATTGGTTATAAGTTCAATTTCAAGAAACAATAGAGGAGAATATATTTATTGCCGAATTGAGGCATTGCGTGCTACGTGAGTTCCACACTCAACGGCGCGCTTTGCCTTGTTACCAAACCCAGGAAATGAAAAATAAACTTTTTTTTACATTACCCGGAGTGGAAATCGAACCCACAACCAGTCGCGTTTACAGTCACGTGCCTCTGCGCCACGACAGGCGTATATTTATTTAGGAATATATTTATATTTTTGTTATTTGACATTTTGTTATAAAGTGAGGAGTTCAGCTCCAACACTCAATTCGAAAGAAAAGAACAGAGTGTCTTGAAACTAAGTCCCCTGGAAAACCGTACAATATTCGTCTTAAAGCAATAATATTAAAAGAATTGCCATACACATAAAATTTAAATGAAAACACCACGATAATAATAACGCAGGATTAAATTAATTTCAACAAGTATTAAAAAACTAATAAGAGTACAAAGAAATATATATATTCATACTTTGCATTACTCCCTACATATTGCTAAGCTACGGTCATACGAGGTATAATTATAGATCAAAGCTGACGGGACAGAATGGCCAGTACTAAGTAGCGATCTCAAAATGTTAATCTACACACAAATCGCCTTATGTGTTCGCGGTGAGAATAAGACACACCTGTACCGGTCTGCTTTAGTGATGTCGACTTACGATGTATGAGGTTGTAATAATGCTTAAAAATATGTTATTTTGGTTAAAATAAAATTAAAAAGTATTTAATTTTAGATAGTATTTAGATAGTAGTAACAAGACAAAGCACGGCGTTGAGTTCCGTCAATCATGTATCTATTTGGCGGAAAGCGGAGAGCGGAATTCTTAAGAGGACTGAATGCCTTAACATTAGGTTCACAGGTTCTGTCTGCCCCATTATGTGCGGGATAGAGTATGAAGCTAAAAAGAAATTAACACGCTCTACTAACTTCTCCTGCATCTATCTAATTTCTTTCTAAACATCATCGTATAAGACATATATGCAAAATCACACCAAGAAATGCTTAGCTAAATGATGACTGTAAATGAGAAATTTAGAAGTTAATTCAAATTCCTTTAGTTTGTTAAGTTGGCTACTTTCTTTAATATCAGTACTAATTGAAATCAGACAAAGAATTAATTGTATATTACCTTTCATATTACATTTTTAACTTCACGCTGTATCCCGCATATAGCAGGGTAGGCAGAAGGAACTAGAGAACATAGTGTAAAGATACTCCATTCTCTTTCAACATTTCCGTTCCCCACTTTAAAATATGTACTATATATTGCATATTATATGCTTTGCATAGTTAGAGTGACTGTAAAGTAAATTATTTATCAAATAAACCTAAAAGGCATAATAAAAAAGCAATTATGAATTTATCGATACGTAGTAGCATCCCGTTAGTCTATGCGTAAGGCTTGGTCGGTTCTTGTCGTAAATCACACGCTAATATCGGTTAAGCTATTCGCTAATCTGAGTTAAGCATGAAAAAAGAATTAATAGCTTAATAAATCTTCTTCTGATAGCCAGAAAGAAGTAAAGAAGAAGAAAATAGTGCTATATCACTCCACTTTTCTTGTACTTTAATATAAACTAATCAGCAGTGGTTACGACCGTGTAATATCAGCTATATAGAAGAGTCTTTTACATGGGATTCGAATACTTTCCTTTCATTCCCCGTTCTTCAATCATATTTCCTATACAAAAACCTTAACCTTGTGGAACGGAGTGGCATAACACTAGGTTCATAGGTACCCTCTCCTTACCCTGCTATATAAGGGATACAGCGTGAAGCTAAAAAAATATCTTGACCTGATATGGCAGTATTATTTGAAATGTGCAGGATATTTCATTCGTTAACAAAATACTATGGTTATGGTTTTTTGTGCCTTTCCTGGTAATATAAAGCTCGAATTCGGTCAGAAAGTGATATACGGAGTGTTTTGACACCAGGTTCACTCTAATTCTACTGGTAGAGGAAAAAAAACAAGAAGCTGCAGTTTTTGCGTAAAGTTTTGTAATTTTTTATATTAGATTACTTGATATGTAATATATAGTATATATAGTAGATATATAATTATTATTTTATATATTGCTTATTTTCCTCTAAATCTTTAACGCCTGTCGTGTCGCAGAGATACAAGCGTGCGACTGTAAACGCGACAGGTTGTGGGTATAATTCCCACTCCAGGAAATGTAAAATTTAATATTTTAATTTCTTGGGTTTAAAGAAAAGGGTTGGGTAATAAGGAAAAGCGCGGCGTTGAGTTCCGCCACTCAACACGCAATGCCTCAATTTGGCGGAAAGTGGGGAATGGAAATTTTGAAAGAGAAAGGAGTATCTTAACACTAGGTTCTCTGGTTTCCTCTGCCTAACCCGCTATATGCGGGATACAGCGTGAAGTTAAAAAAAAAATCTTTAATCAAAACATGAAGCATATCATCACTTATCACAATAAACTGATTCCACATTAAGTAAATACTTCATGGCATTGTTATGTACTTAATAGTTAATTATTCTAATTCATGAAATACGAATAGCGGAGTAAATAGAAAATTAGCCTAAAGGTATGACAAGAATGCTGGGCGCGTTTCCGTGTTGAATAACTCGTTGATAATAATCTTAAAAGACTCTCAATTCATCTAGTAGGTGGGAGAAAATTAGATTTATATATATATATATATATATATATATATATTCTTTATTGTACATACTTAAAAATATTAAAAAAAGTAAATACATTTTTTAGTTTACAAAGGTGCACTTATCGTTGAAAGAGATCTCTTCCAGTCAACCTGTGGAAGTGGATGAGTATGTTACAGGCGGGATGAAAGTACAAAAAAGATAAAAAAAGCAAACAATAATAAAAAAAATGACATCCAATAGAATATATGTAAACATAATAAATATATAATATACCATACCATACCTACATACAAATATACACATATATATTTTAAACTTATTTTTTATATTTTAAGGCATAGATTACTTTTTGTTTTTAACTTCACGCTGTATCCCGCATATAGCAGGGTAGGCAGAGGGAACCAGAGAACCTAGTGTTAAGATACTCCATTCTCTTTCCATATTTCTGTAGCCCACTTTCATGGACTTAATTTTTCATTTTATTTAGATATATAGCGAGCTTGCGGAAGTTAACACCGCGTTTTTTTTTTACAAAAATAGGCACACAAAGCGATTACGGCACAGTAGTTTAGTTAAGGAAAATCATGTTTAAATAGGTTATATATAGGCTTATTCGTAAGGTATAAATACTCTCTGTATTTATTTCTAAGTGACTTAGTTTTCCATTTTCTGTTGCTTTAGTTATATAGCGTGTTTGCGGAACTCAACGCTACGTTTTGTTCAATTAGGCTTAAAAGACAACTAGTTGGTTGGAAAAAATTATATTTATAAAGATTTTTTCTTCTTCTTTACATACCATAAATAGACAGGGAGTACCTAATATGTTTTTAAACTACGCCTAGACGACTTTATATTAAGGATCTAAGCTTTAAAACCACAAATATTACATAAGACGATGTACGTCACAACTGCGTTACGAAGGCGTGACAATTTTTTTAGTAATAAAAACCTAAACACTTTGTAAAGTAAATTCTCACAATAGTGATGTACTTCACTTCGATATCAGTAAATAAATTAACAGTATTGTATCATTTTATGAATACTAGTGGCCCCGGTGACGCGTTAACAACGCGTTGTCTTTAGCAATGTATGTATATGTCACTTTATATAAATATGGATGTCAAACCATGGTAGTGTGTATAACATTTATTTTTTTAATTTAATATACTTTTTGTGCATTATTTAAAAAAAAAAATAGCATTCTGCACTCCTTCTCTATATAAACTAAAGGGTGTCCCAAAATTAACGCAAGATTTGACTTTGCCGCTATTTGCTATTATATTCATTATTCATTCGCTATTAAAAGACTAAAATGGCATTTTCTATTTAATTCAAATCTTGCGTTAATTTTGGGACACCCTATATAAGTGTGCCAAGTTTCATGCTCCTTCGTTAGCTTCATTTTCTTAAAAAGCGGTATAAGGTTTTTGCTTCACGCCATAGCATTCTTTAAAGCAATAACTTAATTCACATACAATTTTGCTTACAAGTTAAATATTATAATTATTCCATGTTCTTTTACGCATTAATCAATAATCTATATGTTATTGAAATATTTTTCAATACAAAATTAACAATTTCAAAACTGTGTAAAATACCACCAGGTGGTAATGACTTCATATAATTCTACCACGCTCATATTAATTTATTACTTACTTACTTTGCCCGCGACTTCGTCCGCATGGAATGTAACAAAAAAGTTATATTGTGATAAAATTACGATAATAGAATTTTTTTTCTAAATTATAAGTACTAACTAACCTAAGTTACTCTTTAATACATGCCAGTAAAAGTCCCGTCAAAATCAGTTAAGCCATTTCTGAGATTGGCCGGAACAAACAGATAGACCGACAGACAAACATAAATTGTAAAACATACCGTAGATATATTAATATCAGTGGCGAGGGATAAAATTTTAAGAAAGTAAGACGGTAAATTTAGGGAAGTCGGTATATATTTACGGAAGCCGGTATATACATATATTTAGGGAAGCCTGTGTATTTTAAGGGAAGCCGGTATATTTTTAGAGAAGCCAGTATATTTAGGGAAGTTGGTATAGAAGTTAAAGTTATTTAGTAATTTCACTATCGAGTTTTGCTGATAACCTTTTTTATGTGGTTTTACATGTCAGAGCTCTTTTTTTTTGCAATTTTATACCCTAAATTTTTTGAAGATTATTTTTTTAAGTTTTTATACTTGTTGTTTTACAAAGTCACTTCCAAATTTTTGTAAAAAAAATGTTGTTCTTTACAAAAGGTAGGCCGGTGAGCACCGTGTAATATGGACGACTCGTAACTGATTCCTATGCAGTAGTAAAAAGAGGTTATTACATACAAACAGATACTCCAATTTTATTTATATGTATATTTTAACTTACGTATATATGAACATTGAAAAACAATATTGGCTTCATTATCATACAAAAAGAACTAGATACTGTGCAATGTTATTAAAATATTCATTTATTGTTAACTATGTATGTAACAAACTGTTTTATCGCTAGTTTTCATAAATATGGAAATTACTGGACTCTATTATTCTTTGAATGGTAAAGGTCGACGATCTCTCGCTTGGATAAACCATTTTGATAAAACTTTTATGTTCAAATAGAACCTAGATATGTTATTTACGATGTGTTTTAGCAATAAATACTATATGTTATTTGTAATAATATGAAAATTGTATGTATTTCTTAAACATTACGTGTATATAAATTATTATTTTACTGTGTACAAGTTTAAATTGGTAGCTGTATATTTTTATGTATTTTGCTCTTTTATTGGTGTCGCTTTTTTATTGTAGTGTTAATTGTAAGCGGTGTTGAGTTCCGCGAATGAACACCTCATATCTTAAATCAGACAGAGAGATAACAACGTAGTGTCTTAACAATAGAAATGAACTCTATATGTAGGGAAGAGCATGAAGAAGTTTCTTTTCAATCTTATTTAGCTTTGCTAGTATTAGATAAAATCGAGCGAGATAGTACTTCACGCCAAAACACCGTTTGGTCCTGTATAGGGCTCAGGTTCGGCCTCATATGAAGTACTGTTCTCACCTCTGTGCTAGTGCACCCCAGCATCAGCTTGAACCATTTGATCGCATACAACGCAGAGCCATTCGAATCGTTGGGGACCCAATAATCTGTATAGGGCTTGACACTTTGGCCTTGCGTAGAGACGTTTTCTTGTTGTGCGTTCTCTACCGCATATATCACGGGGAGTGTTCTGGGGAACTGTTTAACCTGATTCCTGCCGCAGGATTTTCAAAACGCGAAACCACCCGGATGTGTGGCACTCCAGTACTGTGCGGTTTCGAAGGAATTTCCTTCCACGTGCCATTGAACTGTGGCCTACCTGCGGCAGTATTTCATAAAAAAAATGCTTAATCTTATTTATATGTTACATTTGTAGATACAAAAATATGCTTAGTTGGTACTACTAAGATATACAGTTTGTTTTTTTTTAATTGAATATTCGAACCTAACCATGACTAACACTTCATTCATAGTAAACATATGCTAATAAAATACAATAATATTTATACTTTATTTCAAGAATTAGTTTTGCAAAAAACCCTTAAGGAAAAGAGGAAACAGTCTCATTATTATCTCTATACAATAAATTTACCATACATTATTAATTAAAAAGTTCCATTTAAGTTAACTTAATCAGTATAAGCTACAGATAAAAGTTTGTCACAGTACCCAACCGGTTAAGTTTGTAAGTATAATGAAAAGAGCTTCCGTCGCTTAGAAACTATAGTATGCTCGTACATTTCTTCTCTCCCACGGTTTAACTTTATTATATAACACTGTTTCCTGTTTCTACTACTTTTTTATGTTAATTTGATTTGTTGATTTATATAAAAATCTAGTATACATTTGTCTTTTGGCTTTTATGTCGTATTTTCTATATTATGAGCCCTATAGTGGCGCAGAGGCACAAGTGTGCGGCAGGTTGTGAATTCGATTCACACTACGGAATATCTCCATTCTAATTTTTTTTTCAGCTTCATGCTTTACTTTGCTTTTTTTTATTCCTAATAGTAGAACAGACAGGAATAACTTAATATGAAGACACTATGTTCTACTGTTTTTGCATGAATTCGTAACATTGCGTGTTGAGTGGTGAAACTTAATGCCCCGCTTTGTCTTACTAGAATAGAGCGAGGAAATGAAAATAATTCAAATATTCGTTGTCTTGAGTGGGAATCGAACCCATAATTAATTTGGTTTACATTCAGACGTTCTCCTTGCGTCAAGAGTGTTTCAAAATCTAGATTTTGGAACATATGATGTAGAGGCTCTATTCAACAGATGTTGCAACATAAGAATTTTATTATAAAAATCATCTTCTAAAACATTCAGCATTCATTCTCGCGAAAGCCCAACTTGTTATTCATGAAAGTAGAAGTTTCCTTTCCATTGTAAACTAGTTTGCACATGAGGTTTCTCTTGCTATAACCTTATATAGGCGATCTAAGCAAACTATATGATAATTTTTCTGTATATATTTAAAAAATATATATGTTGGAAGCTAAAGTTGCAAAGGAACGTATGATTTGGATGGCAGAGTTCTTTAACGGTTCCCAAGAGGTGCGGGTTTGAGTTCCGCTAGGTCATTTTTTTCTATGTTTCTTATCCTTAATATGCGAATAACAACATTGAAAAACAACATGCTCAAAGAAGCAATTTCACGATTTATCCGATAGTAAGATAGCCAGAGTGAACCTAGTATCAAATCACTCTGCTTTTCGCCCAAATTGAGACATTTTCGGTTTCTCAGCAAGGTGCTCCAACAATAGGCACATTAGGGGGTTAAGAAAAATAATAAATAAACCATCAGCTGCAACCAAATGTTCTTTAATTGCTCTCACGGTTATTGATATTTTTTTTGCTAAAGAAAAAAATTGAAAAAAGTTCCGTTTCAGTTTCCGTTCCGTTCAGAAATAATCGTTGGGTTTTATGATTCATGAAGAATTTCTTTTTTTTGGCAAATTAATGTGGACGAAGGAGTACGAAATTTGACTGACTGTCAAATTTCTGACTATATTTGACATGACTGTCTATGTTTATATAGAGATGTGCAGACAGCCAATTTTTATTATAATAATTCATAAAAATACATAAAATTCATAAAATATATATTACTCATATAACCATGTGTTTGACATACACTTTTGTATATTTAAGACCAAAAACATTGTCGCTAAGACAACGCGTATTTTCACATTTTAACCGTTAACCGCATATGTTGCTCGTCAACAGGGCTTCTAGATAAAATTGCCTACCGCACAAGTTGCCAGAGAAAAAAATATAGTAGCTATAACTTACATTATTTTAATTTACTTGTCTACTTTAAATGAAAAAGACAGTATATCATATTCAGTGTAGTTCATTTCGTTTAAAACAGCAAAAAAAATACTATAAATATAGTAAAAATGACAGAAGCAAGTAATTACTGCTTATTTATTACAAGTGATATAAAAAAATTGAATTAATTTAACGGAAAGTTAACTTAGAGGTTTATAATTATACGGTTACAGTAATTGATAGTCGCGAGGTATTTTGTTCCATGCAGATGCCTCATACGATGTATTAGGGCGTGTACATAATGTTTTATATTTTTAAGTGACTTTATATTAGCGGAGGGTGGAGTATTGAGACACTAGGCTCTCTCTGACTGCCGTTCTATGGGAATTTATAAGTAGGTAACAAGGAAAGTGTAGTGATTTGACACTGCTTCTCCATTATTTGTTAATTAAATCAAATATAGGACTGTATTTATTTTTTTATTATAAGAGAACGGAGTGTTTTCACTCTACGTTTTTGGTTAATACCCTACTTACATGGACATACATAAAGTGAAAATAAAAATAAGATCAAGCGTATTATTGCAATATTTATTATTTTATTTATTTTTGTGTTTTTATAAAGCATTATATACTTTCTACTTATTTCGGAGTGATTTATCACTAGATTCTTTTTATGTATCTTACAGAGCAAAAAATATTTTTTCGATCCCATAACCATCGCGTATAAAACACATTCTATGCCACTGCGCCATGGTATCCAGTAATTACGTTATAGACAATTAGAAATTCGGTATTCTATTTGTAGGTTACAATTGGTCACGATTATTTTACAATCTGGATGAGTTAGTAAGTTTAGTGGCGTATTTTAAATTCTTCATGGACTCTTGCTAAAAAAATTTTATACAGGGATGCTCAAAGTGCGTAATATGAATATTTTTCTTTTATTTTTTTTAGTTTGTTATATTTTATTTCTAATTGACTTAAAAGTTAGCAAAAAATATTATAGCTTAAACTTAAGTATGATTTTATGTTAAGCTTTTATAATGGAACATTGTGATGATTGATTTGAAGCAAGCTGCTTTCTTTTGTCTACAAATATAATTTGAGTAATCCATTTTTAGTAATAAATAGAGTTAAGTGAGAGAAAGGAAAAGAAATGATTTGTTTTTTTTTCTAAATAAATACGTATAATTAAAAAAAAAATTAGATTTGTGATTTTTTTTATATTTACGTGTAATTTCAAAGTAGGCATAACTCATATTAATTTTATACTATACTAATCGCTCAATTTGCATTATGATCAAAATATATGTATATATATGTTTTTAAATAGGTAATTTTTATATACTTTAAGTAGACATAAAAATAAAGACAACCTAGATTTAAGACTCCGTTTCATTTAAGATTGCGGTTCTCCATATTCTGCTGAATTGAGATATTGCGTGCTGAATGGCGGAACTCAACGCCGTGCTTTTCTTTGTTACTAGAGGGAGGAAAGGAAAATACTAAATATTAATTATTATAAATATTTAATATTTTCATTACCGGGAATTGAGCCCACAGCCTGTCGCGTTGACAGTCGCACGCTTTTACTTCTGTGCCACGACAGGCCTCCAAAAAATTTTTTACAAGAATAATATTTTATATGTACAAAATAAATATATGCGGGCCAAACCGAAATGACTGAATTTTATTTTTTAATTAAACAATTAAATTTACTGTTTTATTTTAAAGATAGCAAAAACTTTTTTATAAATGTTAATAACACAGACGGCTAATTAGTAGTAGATAGTAAATGTCGTGAGTTGATATGTGATATGAATACTTTTATCGAAAATTGGAAAATATCTACTATACTTTCTTTACATCAAAAATATTTTATCATTATAAAAAAAATATATCTATATATTAATACGTGAAGCAAAAACTGTGTACCCCTTTTTACGAAAATTACACGGACAGAGGAGCATGAAAGGCACACTTACAGTTTATATAGCGAAGGAGTCCAAAATGATAATATATTTTTAAAATAATGTATGAAATAAGGTGTGTGTAAAAATAAATGTTACACACACCTACCATGGTTTGGCATCCATATTTATATAAAGTGACAAATACGTTGCTAGGCAACAAGGACACTAGTAAATATTTACTAGGGAAATCAACATGGCATACAATATTATATATATTTAGAAACATATAATAAATAGAAAAAAGTATGTAGTACACTTATCTAGACTAGCTCAATAGTAAATACGATATAATACCAAAAAACGAGAAATTAATTGTATACAAATACATACATACATATAAATATATTCATTGTAGTCACAAAATTCCTAGGAATTTAACGATTTGATTGTTATTGTGAAATATTTCACTTGTCCAACAGACGTAGGCATAAAGTTGGTCTCATTGTGTCGTGGAAATAGCCAGGTTCGCGCTAAACATTGATTTTACGACACAATTGCACTTAGCTCTTGTGTGGTATCACGGATGTTGTTATACTAGAGGAGGCTACTTCAAATGTATGAAATAATTAATATTTTGTTATAGTTATAAAAAAATTGTGGTCAAGTCATATTGTTTAATTTTTTATTTTGGTTTAGTTAAAAAGACTCAAAATTTGAAAAGAGAGTGCTTGACACTACATCCTCTCTGACTACTCTAATATGTGGAGAAAGGGGAAATGTTTTACTAATAAAACAAAAAGCTTACGATATATAGCTGACCTAGTGACCATGCCCTGATGGTTTTGGGTACCTGAAAAAAAAAACAAAAATTAATATCATATAATAATTGTCAACATAAGGCAGTACAAGTCTCTATAATCAATAAAAAATAAATTAAATTAAATAAGAGATTTTGTTAGTATGAACTTATATATTATTTTTAACATTTGTAAAGTTAATAATGGACTTAAGATAAGAAAAACATTCTTAAAAAGCGAGTAAATATTCGATTCTAAGAAGTGCGTGTTCAAATCCTGCTTTCAAATTTTTAAATGTATTTCTTATCATAAAAAATTTAGAGATTGGAAAATGCAATAAACTTAAACATTTTATTTCCCGTACTAGAGAGTCAAGAAAATATAACAGATTTTGCTGACGCAATTCAAAAGTTATATATATTTTTTTACAAAATTTTATATCAATATAAAAAAAATACATATATTAATCATGTTAAAACTACTGGTCGTAAAAAGTTAAAATTGGACATAAAGGTTTCATGACGTGATGCAATAAGAGATTTCCTGAACTAAGTGAACGGGAAAATTTAATTTTTGACAAAGCGGGCAATTTCATTCAAATGTGTTTGACACAATTATTATTATATAATTAGTAACTACTTTGTAATATCAGTTTAGTTATTTGATTTTGGCGCTTCAAACGTGCCAGTTGAACGCAAATCACTTTGCCAATGACACGTTGTATGGAGAGTAAATGAAATCCTTCCATTAATAATAAAAATTAGCGAGAAATTTTTTTTATAGATAGCGGATGGCAGAAGAACCATCTTATGGTAAGTGGTTGCCTTCGCCCATTGACATCTACAACACCAAAGATGTTGTAGATGCGTAGCCAACCTAGAGGATACAGATAGAAGGGGGGGACAATGTAGTAGTCCGCTATCAGAGCCACCACAGCTTGGGGAAAGGGACAGGAATACTTCATTAAATATTTTGCGGTTCGTCTTTGACATGATAGTGGTCGCGAGCCAGACGGAGGGCGAACCTCCTACCACCTAACTAGTGGGATACCCGCCTTTTACGGGACGCTACCCAGCGGTGGAGGGGAATTTTATTCAAACCCCGTCCCTTCATAGGGACATTGATAATTATATTAGTTTCGCTCAAATGTTTATATTTTTTGACACAAATCATGCTATATATATGCATAGATTATTTATATTTTGTATTTATTTCCATAATTAACATAATTAATAAAGTTTTGTCTGCTTTATGCAACTGTATATTGTTTTACGACTTACAGGTGTCGAATTACAGAATGGAAATATTATAATTTATGTAAAAATGTTACACTATGTCTGGCTGACTACAATGTTTGGGGATTTTATTACTACTAGACTTAACTTTATACGGTGTTAGGTTCCGCTAATTTTCTAATTTGTATTTTTATTAATATATTTTGTTAATTTCCACAATAAGATAAAAATGTTTAGGCATTTTTGTCCTTGTAAATAAGTTAGGCGTAAATAACTGAGCTGTTCTGTATGAAAACTGGTCAGCAGATAGCTTATAGTACAGAAAATCGAACCTAACAACTCCTTTATGCATTGTTAAATAACTTATTCCCCAAAAATATACTTTCTTCCTGAATCTATATTTAAGCTTCAAAATATTTTCCTTATGGGAACCTTATTAGGTACGCTGAAACTAATTCATAATATATTATTTAGTAGAATATCTTTATTTTTTCATAGCTTCACGTTGTATCCCGCATATAGCAAGACAAGCAGAGGGAACTTTAGAACCTAGTGTTAAGACTCTCCGTTTCTTTACCTCTCTACATATTTATATGAACGTGCCAAGGGAAATTCTTCTACTTTGCGTAACATTATAGTAACGGATCTAATAGAATAATACCCCGAGGCATGATCTTAAAATGTATTTAACGCGTAGGCGATAGGTGTTGCTTAATTGTAATTTTACATTTAAATTGATTTCGAATCGATATACCGATAGGTGTTATGATTTTAACTATTATTATTTCAATTGATATTTTTTATGTAATTTATTAGAGCGGCATTCCGATGCATTTGTTTAGCTTTCATCTATTTAAGATAATGTGGAAAGTATTCGGTTTTATAGATATATGAAGCAAAGGTAAGCGTCAAGAGATGTAGGGTAAGACCACGGTTGACTTTCGAAAACACAGTCGGTGGTAATGGGGGAAGGTTATGTAAAAAGCATGCGGGATAAAGCATGAAGCTAAGTAAGTAGAGTTTTATATATTTACTCGAGTATTTATATCATATTTCAAATTAACAAAATTATTTATGTAAAAATAAATAAATATCTAGCTGTCATAATATATTTTAGTTGGTTGGTTAAAAATATAGACGTATAAGTATAACTAAAATAGCTTAAAAAAAACATAATTCAATTTAAAACATTTTGAAGTGAAACTAAATATAAAATATGATACATAAAGAACAAACAAAATAGTTTGTCTCAAGTGAGAATCAAACACACTTACACTCTCAAAATATCCTTAAATCATTATAATCTGTTCTATTATACAGTATTTAACAAAAAAAATGAAAGTCAATGCCTTATCCAGTGGTTATATATCTAAAATTTACCTACACGTACTTGTACAGCGGTGTTTCTATGACATCACGCCTTTGTGCGGAGTGGGCAGACAAAAGCGTCTGCCAGAACATATTGACCATTGTTGATTTACGAATGTTGTATGGATAAGGTATTTTAAATTTTTAAATATTTGGATACGTTAAAATAATTTTCATTTTGTTTTCATTTCATTTCATAACGTTAATTATAACAACACCGCGCTTTGCCTTGTTACCAAACCCTAGAAATGGAAATACTAAATTTTACATTTCCTGAAGTGGGAATCGAACCCACAACCTGACGCGTTTACAGTCGCACGCTTGTGTCTCTGCGCCACGACAGGCGTTGAGTTCCGCCACTATATAAGCAATGCCTCAATATGGCGGAAAGTGGGGAACGGAAATGTTGAAAGAGAATGGAGTGTCTTAACACTAGGTTCTCTAGTTTCCTCTGCCTACCCCGCTATATGCGGTATACAGCGAAGTTAAAAAAAATAACATAATGAAGATTGTCTTGATGCAATTGCAAATTTCTATAAAAGCTTATTTTTTATCATTTATATTTTGAGAGGTAAAACAAGTATGGTAGGGTACGCAGCGTTTGGCGCTCCATCTTCTCTAACTACAGTACTAGGCATAATATTCTTAAAGGTTATTTTTTAGGACAGCCAATTTTCGTCTATATTAGAGATAATACTTAGTTAGTCGGTTAAGAGTAACCTTTTATTTGGCTTAATCAAAGGTATATATAGCTTTTTTTAAATTTTCAAAATTGTCATATCAAAATATAGTTATGGGTTATAGTTAACACTTTAAAAACGACAGTATAGGGTATAGCTTATGTACTGCCTACTCTATTGTATAACGCACTCTGATCCCCTAAATTACTCTAGAATTTTAACCAATTCCGTTCAGAAGTTTTGCTTGAAAAAGTAACTAAAATCCGTTCATTCTCACAAAATTTTGCATTTATAATGTTAGTAAAAATAAAGAAAATCTTAAATAAAATACTTATATATTTCTAAATGAAACTTTAAAAATATACCAAATCCATTGGAATTAGATAACTAGTCCATGTTAGCATAAAAGGAGCTGACAATTCGAAATGTGTACATAACGAGTTCGTTCAGCCAACAAAAATTATGTTTGCGTCACGTTTCTATGTTTTACTAAGAATATTCAATCGATATTATTGATTATTACTATTTATTATTAAGTAACGCGACAGGTTGTGGGTTCGATTCCCGCTCCAGGAAATGGAATTTTTCATTTCATCTTAAAGTAAAAATTATGATATAGAAGTTTCTAAAATAAAAGTAGCTTAAGTTACTCCTTATTACATTAGCTACCTGCCAGTAAAAGTCCTATCAAAATCGGTCCAGCCATTTCAGAGATTAGCCGGAA
>JAKGSA010000688.1:559334-693868 GCA_033558755.1 Philaethria dido | reverse complement strand
TATATATATATATATATATATATATATATATATATATATATAAATTCATATGTATGTGGTAAAAAGTGGTTATTATAATATTATTTCCACAGCAACATCAAACAATAGTCTTAAAAACTAGTTAATAAGTAACGGAATTTTACTATTTGCCTTATCCAATTTCAAGGTATCATCTAAGTCCATACAATAGAAGCTGACAGTTCAAAGTGTTTGCACAGTATGTTTGTTCTGCTGACAAAAGTTTCCTCATGTTATGTTTGCGAGTAACTACGAGATGTACTGAGTTATGCTCATTAAGATCGTACAGATGGTGTCAAAGCACTGAAGTTATTTCGTGAGACGGTAATACAGTTAACTTTATTGTGTTAAATTTTAATTTTTGAATATTTGTCAAGTCACGTTTGCTGTTGTTATGGATTCGAATTTTTGTTAGGGAAATGAGAACAGAGAGATGCGTCACTAGTCTTTAGTGCTTACCACGTTGTATGTCAAGGGGTTCTTGCTTGACACTTATATTTAGATTTATATAGGTTATATAGATTATAAGACTCATAGTGTGGGTGACGTTTATTTTATTAATTTTATGAATTTCAATTTAGATTTCTCCACTTATTCTCTATAAAGATATTAACTGTACCAAATTTCATACTCTTCTGTCACGATTTTAGTAAAAAAAAGGTACAACTTGTTTGTTTTACGTATTAATATATTAATATTTATTAGAATTCATTTAACGATAAATTATAGTGATCTTATATTATATTCTTTATTATTGACGATGACACAAAAGATTGTATCAAATAAAAATAGTTAGACGAAAGAAATTTAGCTAAATTACACTACAACTCAAAAATTAACGTTTTAAAAAGAAAAACTCACACAACACACAACATTTAGTGATATTTCTCACAGATTCTTATTCCTCGAACTGAACTCAACTAAGGACAATTCAATTAATTATGAAACGTCGTCCATTTAATACGCAACGAGGTAACTGATGCCCTATTAACATCTTGAAGTAAAGATAACAAAAACATTCCAATTTAATCTTCAGTTCTGGACAGAGCATTAATAAGTCGAAGGGCCATTAGACTCCCAATGTTGCTTATCTGATTAAGATTTATGATAGGTGGTCTGACGATTGAGACGCAACTGTTACGAGATTGTCAGCAGTGATTTTGGGACATTTTCATTTGCATGTATGGATTGGTATTATTTATGTATGTGTCGATTCGGTTAGCTTGTGTTTTGTAATAAAGTTGTGGGTAGGAATGGGTTATTTAAAAATATTTGTATTACAAATATATTTATTTCCAAATTCCTATTAACAGCCTATAATTTATAATTTGTAAATGTATATTAAAAATTATTAATATTTCAAAAATCTTCAACTATATTTAAATTCAATATTCTAGTTAAATGTTCTTATACAGAAGGCGAGTGATGTTTTAGTGTAACTATTCACCAAGTTCTTTTTGAATATCTACAAAAAGTACTGTATATTAGAAAGTTACAGCTATTATTAAAAAAAAAACAGATAATTTAAAGGAAATTTGACATTTTAAATACTACACTAATAAAATAACTCTTATAAGTTCAAAATAGAACATTTCATTTTGCTCTACTTATTACAATTTCTATTTTTTTTGACTTGCAAAAGCATAACCTAAAGATGGCAACCATTGTGTTAAAATTTGTAGCTATCAAACTCTAAATAAAAAAAATATAAACAAAGGACAGGGGTAATTTCCACCTCTTAATATAAAATGTTTCGAATTCAGGCAAAAAATAGAGAACAGTCTTAACACTAAATTCTCACTGATAACCCTATCCATGAAAAAGAGTGAAGCTAAAAAAAATTGCAACTGCGTATCCAGCTATTAATTCTAAGCAAGAATAAACAGGACCACGTTTTCTTTCATACAGATTAAATACCCCGATACAATGACAATCTGTGACGTTTGTTTAGTTGTCTAACCTCCTGTTAGAAGATTTATCTCGCTTACCAACAATGGAGTTAAGCATCGTGGTATATTTATTATATAGATGCTGAGATATGGTACTGTAATGAATGATTTATTTGTTATCATCTCTTAATTTCTTATGTTTAACGAGTGCTCATCTGCATATTGAAATAAGGTGGTCTGTTTATCTTATATATATAAAAAAAAATTGAGGTCATTATGGCACAGTGGCACAGCGTCTAACTGTAAATGGGATGGTTGTCAGTTCGATTCCATACTCGGTGGAATCATTGTTTAAATTATTTTCAATTTCCCGCTCTGATAAGATAAACCAAACATGAATTTTGGCGAAAAATGGAGAACGGAGTGACTTGACGGTTGATTCTCTTGGCCTATCCTGTTATGCGAAAAAAATCTAGAAGCTGCTTTGATAATGATAATAATAATACTTAATTGTATATAAAAGTTTACATATATACGTTAAAAAGAATAGATATAATTGATATTTTATGTGTAATGGCGGCCTTAACACTTTAAATAAATTAGACGACAAAACTTATTTTAGATAAACGCAGAAATTCGTAAAAAGTATAAGTTTTTTAAAAAACAAAGTATAAGTATTTCTTCTTATTCAGTGTTTGTTTATAATAATTTATCATTAATATTATTTGCAAAATTTCGGGCACAACCCAAACGAATCAACTCATGGCGGCTAATTTACATAAAACAACTGACAAATTATTACTATAAAAGCTGAGTCACACCCTACCCCGCATAGCAGAATATATAGTCAAAGAGAACCTAAAGTTAAGACGCTTTCCGTACTCAAGATACGGTATTAAGCGGCGGAACCCAACGCCGCGCTTTACAAATACGACAACTAAACGGGAATCGAACCCACAACCAATCGTTCTTACAATCGGACGTCCCACTTAACAACCTCAAAAACATTTTTTATAACCTCATAATGACTTCCATATCATTAATTTCCTTAACGTCATTTTCACCAAACATAATCACATCAGCACACTTTTCACTAAAAAGCCATACATATAATATTTATTTAACTACATCTCGGTCACAAGTTAACGGTTTATTAAATACTCATTAAAAAACCGCATAGCAAGTGATTTCCAACGACCTTCATAAATATACACGAATAGATACTTTCTTCCGTTTTGACACGCCCCATGCTTTGAGCGATAAAATTATACTAATTGCTTGGGGGAATCCTTTCTAGAAGCTTGTTGTGATTTAAATATAATGTTTTTTATTGATAAAAATATATATTTTTGGTTTGTTTAAACGAATTAGTGAAAATATATTTTTGGTGGTGTGAGTTTAAATGAACAATGAAGAATGGCTTGAATTTTCATATCGATATGTCAATTCCGATCAACAACTAGTCAATACTCATCCGAGTTAACCTTTAGCATAAAAATTAAAAAGCCTTCCGTTCCCAAATTACGATGCATTTTGTATTGAGTACTGTAACTTTTACTGATGCGATTTGTGTTACAGTGGAGAAATCAAAATAATTTAAATATGATTGTGCTTCAAATGGAAATCGAACCCATAATCACTTGCGTTTACAATCAGACTCCCATCCTACGGGTTGTAGTATGTTATTTTACGACAAAAAAAAATAATAAGCAGAAAGAATCTTATACCAAACTAACTAAAAGAAACTCTTGGCCATAATTTCACAACTTACCTTATATATCCATGTGAAAATTCATCATTACGGAATTTCATTGTGAAACATTTTTATCGGCATCGAGTAGAGATGGCTATATAGTGTAAATCGATTCAGTTTGAGACATTGCAGGTACTGAGTAGTGGAACTCCCAACACTGCGCTTGTTTCCTCACTAGAGGGCAGAAATGAAAAAATAATTTGGGGGAATATGATTATTCCTCCCGTGTGGGAATCGAAACCTGTAACTACTCGCGTTTGGCTGACAATTAAGTATTATTTTGCACCATGATTGTCTTCTCTGATGATGCCTCCTATTTATATATATTTCAACTCAGCTGTATCCCGCATACAAAGGGTAGGCAGAGGGAAAAACCTGAGAACTTAGTGTTAGGACAGTCCGTTCTTTGCCAACAAATTCCGTTCCCCACTTCTCTTCCGCCAAATTGAGGCATTGCGTGTTGAGTGGCGGAAACTCAACGCCGCGCTTTGCCTTGTTACCAAGCCCAGGAAATGAAAATACTAACATTTCCTAGATTGGGAATCGAACTACAACTCCGTCGTTTACAGTCGCACGCTTTCTTGTGCTCTGCGCCATGATAGGGCGTTCATAAAGAATCTTTCTCTTAACTTAAAAGAAATCCCACATTATTTCACAACTTATACATCCATAGGAATGATCATTACGGAATTTCAATAGAAACATTTTATCGGCATCGAGTAGAGATGGCTATCGTAAATCGATTCAGATTAGCTACCAAAATGCGTTAACGATTAATCACTTGATAGCACAATGCTTTCTATTTGGGACAGAATGAATTTCACTGTTGCGTTATTTATTTCGGCCTTAGCAGGTGTGCTTTGGTTTATACAGGTTGTTTTATAATTCAAATTTTATGTATGTATGGTTGAATTTTTTATGTTGGAATCTGTGGGTTTGCTATGGGAAATAGTATTTTTGTGGCAATTGTCTTTTTATTATCGGGTTTATTATTAAAAAATGTATACTTTTTTTATGTTTTATTATTATATAAGTTGAGTGATACGTCACTATGTTTTACCATTTTTTATAAAATCTATCACTATATATTAGTAACTAAAAAACAATATACTTTGCCCAAATAAGTTGAAATGAGGATACTCGAATGAAATTCATATCGACACCTATCATACATAGTTACGTACTTTCCTACTGTATCGCGATGCAAAACAACATCTAGAATTCTAGATGCAATTGCTTAAAACAAAATTATATACATAAAGCTATAAGAAAAAACCAATACTTAAATTCATTTACTAAACAAAACCAGGAACTTTCAAAAAATCTGAGATACGAGTATGCCACTTTTTAAACAGCCTGTACTTTTAACTCGGTGTAAAGAAATATTAATATTAAATTTGTTACATCCCATACTTAACGTGCTATCCGTTAAAGCCTACCGCTATGTATAGATTAAAAAAAATTATATTAAGCTCTTAATATTAAGACAATAAGGTTGAAATTAGCATAAAGTTTATAGTATAGCGGTGTGAGAGAGCCCATAAAGGATTATATTTATAAGTCAAGTATGATTATACATTGTAAATTTGACAATCGTAATGAGCTGTTCATTTTCATGGGAAATTTTCTATGACGCTTGAATAAATGATATTTATGGGTATTTATAAGTATTTATAATAACTATGTGAAATGAGTAGCTTTCACTACTTTATAATGCCTTATTTAGTCGTAGTGATTATTCTTTTTTGGTACTTACTGTAATATGTTATTAGTCATCGATGTAGGTACGTATGTATGTGTATACAGTTGCGAGTTTGAAGCTTATATGACGAAGTTTTATATTCAATATATTTGAAAATCACTGTGGCGCAGTGGAAAAGATTTTTTAATTGTAAAATGCGCTGGTAACGGGTTTTTTTCACAGCGAACACGCTGGGTAGGCGAATCTTACACGGTGAATCCCAATTGCAATTTTTTGCACATATCCGGAGGGATAAAGGCTAAGACAGTCCATTCTACAATTTCCGCTTTTTTTAGATACAAAGCTTGCTAAATGTCAAAACAATCATGAACCACTGTTTTATTAGAACGGATAAATAAAAATAATTTAAATGTAATCAATTCCCAAATGGGAACCAACAACCATCATAGTTATAGTCAGACGTTCCACTGTGCCATAACGATCTCTTCTATATATGTTCCCAGAATATATTATAACATAATTTATAAGCTAATAACGTGAATCAAATTTTTAATAATATCTCAAACAATAGGTTCATTTTAGGGTCAATAGTCACTGTCCATCTCGAGTTAAGAGGAAAAACTATAATGTCTTCTGAGAAACACATGTGAGTAAGCAGTGACCGCATCAACGAGAATGTGATACATATGATGAAATTTTACACAATCCATTTAAAACAGATCGTAAGCTAAATTATATTTAAGTGTAAGAAAGTCGTTAAAGTTCCATATAAGGTGTCGTATAAAAACGCGAGAGGAAATCGTGGAGCTGTCAGCGACACTGTAAATGCGATTGGTTATGGGTTCGATTCTCAGTCGGGGAAAGATTATTAAGAAATTAAGCAGTAAAACATATAAAAATATACTTCCTCCTTTTTTGAAAGTACGAGTATATTAACAACAAGCTCGATTTCCGTCCACAACCCGTCATATTTTACTAAAACAATTCCAATTAAGGAAATAAATAGTACATTTTCGACTTTTTATGTTTTTTTTTAATTAAATTTACTTTTTTTTTCATCTTCACGCTGTATCCCGCATATAGCAGGATGAACAGAGGGAACCTGAGAACCTAGTGTTAAAACACTCCGTTCCCCACTTTCGATTTCGAACGATTTCCAGTTTCACACATACAATATCAACTAAAGTAAGCAAAAACAGTACAGTAAATCGATTTTTTATACTTTTTAAATCATCATAGTTATCAATTATATGACAAACGACACGCAATACATAATACGTACGTGACGAAGCGATGTTACGGTAATGATATGGCTGTTACTGTGTGGCGTTTCACTTAGAACATTAGATGCGGTTAGGATAAACTAATGTTTTTAAATTGTCGATATATTAATCTAGTTTGAAAATGATTCTTTAAGAATATTCAGCTTATTAAATGAATATTTTAGTATTCGGAAATTATTTTAATATTATATTAGTATAATAATTGTATCACGTGGCAGACGAATGCCACCTCAGTGTGTGTGTCTACCTGTGACTACGGACTACTGTAAAGTGTTCGAAACGTCGGGTTTCCAAAAATGTATTTCCAAATACTAAAACATACGCGATTAATCCGTTTAAAGTAATTTCATTTTATATGCGTAATAATCGCGAAAATCAAAGAGATACTGAGCTCAAAGAGGTCCCTCTTTTTGTTATGGCGTAGCCACTTACGTAATAGTTATTTATTTATTTTTTAGCTTTACACTGAATCCCGCACATAGCAGGGTAGGCAGAATGAACCAGGGAACCTAGTGTTAAGACACTCCGTTCTCTTTCAACAAATCCGTTCCCCACTTTCCGCCAGATTGAGGCATTACGTGTTGAGTGGCGGAACATCTTTTAACATTTCCGTTCCCCACTTTCTGCTGAATTAGTTATTTTGCTTATATTTATTATCACTGCGTAGTTATGTGGGTATTAATTATTTACATTAATATATATAAATTTAATTTTACATGAAAAGTTTTTAAACATTATTTTAAATAACAAAAAAATAATTCGATTTTTTATATTTTCCGATATCGGATAAATCTTTTTTGTTAAAGAGTAAAATATACATTTCTTGTAGCTTTATACCCATCCACATAGCAAAAACAGAACAGAGAGCAGAGACAGAGAGAAAGTAGAGCCCAGACTCTCCGTGTTTTACTATCCGCCCGAATTCCTGACATTGCGTGTTGGATGGCGGAACTCAATACCGACGCAAGTCGGAATCGAACTTATAACCTATCGTGTTTACATTCAGATGCCGTCCGTGTCACTGTACCACGGTGACCTTATACTAATAAGCATTAAAACTATATAAAGAAGCTACAAAAATATGAATAATTTACCTTTTTTTTTTAATATTTCAATATGTATAATACCAATATAAAATTGTAAACCAATTATCTCCTAAATTTGCATTATAAAAATTGAACTTACACTCTATTAACCAAGTGTTACCACTGCACCTACTTATAGTATTCATCATTAATGTAAATAGAACTGCAAAGTTTGCGGAAGGTCGACAGTTGTCCATGACCTATCGAGCCCTACAATTATTATCGCACTCATAATGTCTTTAAAACACTTGTACAAAAATAATTACACTTTTATTACAAAGTTTGAAGATGATTTTATATTTTTTCTATAATAATAATTATTATTTTTAATAAAGTCTTGTAAATATGAAAAGTAGAACAGAGCTATTGCATAAAATATTTTGTGAGCTTTATTTTTTTTTTTTTTTATGGATAACTGATGGCAAACGAGCAGAAGGACCACCTGATGGTAAGTGGTTACCTTCGCCCATGAACGTCTACAACACCAGAGATATTGTAGATGCGTTGCCAACCTAGAGGATACAGGTGGAAGGGGAGGACAATGTAGTAGTCCGCTATCGGAACCACTACATTTTGGGGAAAGGATGGGTGGGAAAGGGGAAAACCTGGCTTACATGCCATCGAACCGGAACACATCATAAGATATTTGGCGGTTCGTCTTTGACATGATAGTGGTCGCGAGCCAGACGGAGGACGAACCTCCTACCAACCTAGCTTAAAATGAAATTATGAAAAATACATTAAAATAAGTGAATTTATATCTCCTTACCGAAATTATAATAAATTTATTTTAATTTAAGACTATCATGGCGCAGTAGAACAGAAAATGCGATTCGTAGTAGGTTCAATCCCAAGAAGAGTAATGAAGTGTGATGTTAAGTTAATGTCACTTAACACGCCTTAATAACTGTCGCTAACCTGCTCATAAATTTACAAAACAATTGACTAAAAAAAAAGAAAAAAAAATGTCAGTCGTTGAGGATCTCACCATAGTCTTAAGATACAATTAGGTAGTTCTATTTAAGTATGCATATGTAACAAACAATAAATAAAAAAAAAGAAACAAAAGGCATAGATAAGTGCGAGCCCGTGGATGTAATTTAACTCATAAAAAAAAACGCCACTCAACACGCAATGATTTCCGGGAAAAGTGAAGAACGAAGTGTCTTGACACCAAGTTCTCCCTGCTGTGCAAGAAAAAGCATAAAGTTATATTTTAATTTCAAAAATCAGTTACATAAGTCATCATGAATATAAGCAATTAATGACATGAAAAAAATTGTAACAAAATATATTTTTAACCGACTTCAAAAAAAATTTATTTTTTTGTGTATTACATACAATGCACCGCATAATTTAAGATTTTTTTTTATGCTAACGCTTTTGATGGCGTCCCATTTAAATTTAGTTAAAACAAGTAGTTTGTGAGTTATTCGTAACAGTATTACTTTTTATACATATTACTTAAAATCAGTTTTTTTTGTTAAAACCATAAATACTAGCAACAATTTTAAACTATACTTCAACAGCATTTACCATCATGAGTCACTTAGACACACTTAGAACAGAATGTGGCTTAGAAAAATCTTGCCAAGCGTTTCGTAAGCACTTTACGCAAACCTACGTTACCTAGTATCTCGGATGTAGCCGATTACATGAAAGTAGTACTTACAATCTATTGGAGCTTTACTGTGCCTTGATTGACTTGTTTTACAACTTTTTATTATATCTATGATTAGTTCCATTTTTTAAAATTATGCACATATCTCTATAATGAACATAATGAAGGGATTGGAAGGAAAAATCAGTTATGAATTCACTTTTACTTTTTTTTCTGTTTTCTTATATGATTTATGACTGTAAACTTACGACAGGTTGTGGGTTCGATTCCCACTCCAGGAAATGTATTTAGTATTTTCATTTCTTGGGTTTGGTAACAAGGCAAAGCGCGGCGTTGAGTTCCGCCACTCAACACGCAATGCCTCAATTTAACGGAAAGTGGGGAACGGAAATGTTGAAAGAGAATGGAGTGTCTTAACACTTGATTCACTGGTTCCCTCTGCCTACCCCGCTATATGCGGGATACAGCGTGAAGTTAAAAAAAAAAGAAATGTTATTCTAATGTGTAAACTATATTACTCTAAACTTTCATCTTGATTAGTTCTATAGTTTTTGAACAAGAAAACAAACATCCATCTATCTATTGTCACAAATTTTCGCTTATAATACTATATAGGAATATCTGATTGGATATTGGACTGACTCAATGGTTGTAGATTCAATTCTCACTCGGGGGTATACTTAAATAATTATTATTTATTCGCACTTGTATGGCAAAACGCGGCGTTGAGTTCCGCCTTTTAACATGCAATGTTTCGAATTTGGGTGAAAAGCGGCGAACGAAGTGTCTTAACATTATGGTCACACTGTCTACGCTGCTATGCCGGGATAAAGTACGAAGCTTAGGATTCAGAGGTAAGAGAGAATAAATTTAAATGCATATATAATTTTATTGTGTTATATGCTAGCTATCTAAGATTAAATTAAATAAAAAATATATATTAGGTACTAAAGGCTGTAATCTTTTTCAATTTTTCTTACTATTCATTTTGATATAAAAAAACTATGCATATTACTCAAACAAATACCTACAAATTGGTTAACCATATCACGTATCGACATCTCTAGTCTCTATCTAGCTAATACGTTGACAATAAAACGACAAACGTGTCAGGTTTCTATCGCAATCATAAAAAACATACTAAGTTTCCTTTTTAATGGCTTTATATATATCATATTGGAATATTTTTATTGAAATAGTTATAGGTTTTCGATTTTTTAACTATTTGTATGATTTATTAAAGAAAACATTGTTTTTAATATAGTATTAATGGGTTAAAATTAAGTTGTAGTATCTATATGTTATTTCTATTATTATCATAATTAGTGTCAAGGCAAAGCGCGGCGTTAAGTTCCGCCACTCAGCACGCAATGCTTCAATCCGGCGGTAAGTGGGGAACGAAATTGTTGTAAGAGAACCGGGTGTCTCAATGCTAGATTTTCCGGTCTGCCTACCCAGCTATATGCGGGATACAGCGTGAAGCTAAAGCTAAAAAAAAGGAAAAATGAAAAATTCAGAATAAATGTCATTTTATCGTCTGTTCCCGCCAATAGCAATTTACAGAGAACAAAGTATCAAATCACTTCGTCTCTACTTTAAGCCCAAATTTGAGATAGTATATATAAATTACTGGAACTCAACGCCGCGCTTATTTAAATACAGTGGAGCAATGAAAATAGTTTATATATAATCACTTAGTGCCTGTCGTGGCGCAGAGGCACAAGCGTGCGACTGTAAACGCGGCAGGTTGTGGGTTCGATTCCCACTTCAGGAAATGCAATTTTTCATTTCCTGGGTTTGGTAACAAGGCAAAACGCGGCGTTTAAGTTCCGCCACTCAGCACGCAATGCCTCAATTCGGCGAAAAAGGGGGAACAGAGTGTCTTAGCACTATGTTCCCTCTGCCTACCCTGCTATATGCGGGATACATATGTGAAGCTATGTATGTATGTATGTATGTAATCACTTATCCGAGTAGAGCTATGACAGCTATGAAGACCCACAACTACAGCGATTAGTCAAACACTGTCCCACTGTGCCACGATGGTCCCATTTTCCAATTAAACGCTAATTGACGTCCTTGAGTGTGACAGGAATTGTTATATGTAAATCAAAAACAAAGTACAAGAATTTTCCTCTACAATGCCTCAGCCTAGTAATAGATTAAGTAAAAAATAACACATATAATAACCTGTCCGAATTGACATCTGTCCGGTGTGGGTTCCACGCTCGGTTGGACAAAATCAGGTATCACAATTAAATTAAAAATCACTCACGTAAAGTAATTTGTTACAATATGTACTGTTGGCAGAAAAAAAAAATCTCTAAATCACGTCTTTTTGTATAGATAATGAATATATATAATAGAAATAATAATTGTTATTCATTGCAATTATCTTGTAAATTGTCAGTTGGACTGATTTTATTAATTTTGTTATTTGATTAATAATAGTTGTATACATTTTGTTTTTAGCTTCACGCTGTATCCTGCTCATAGCAGAGTAGGCAGAGGGGGGAACTTGAGAATCTAGTGTGAAGACACTTCAACAACAATTCCGTTCCACAACTTCCGCCGGATTGAAATATTGCGTGCTGAGTGGCGGAAATCAACACCGTGCTTTGCCTTGTTACTAGACCCAAAAATGAAATAATTAAATATTACTGAAAATTTTCATTTCCTAGAGCGGAAATCGAACCCACAACCTGTCGCGTTTACCGTCGCACGCTTGTGCCTATTGTATATATTTTGTATATATACTACTATAAAGAAAAAGTCGAAAAAAAAATATATAAACACAAAATATTTCCGAAATGTATATTTATTTTAACAATATAATTTTCATTTATAAATATTTATGAAACTTTAGTATTTTTTATGCTGACGCTATATCAAGTGTAAGGTAGAATGATTCAATTGAATCTGCGGCATGTGTTGGTTTACTCATTGTGGACCACAACCGACTACTTTCTATTACCTATTTACATATATACTATAGTTATGTTATAGAGGAGCTTTTTGATTATTACAAGTCATAATTAAATTAAGCTTTTTCTAAAAGCTTATTTTTTATTTTAGGAACTATAAAATAATTGATAAAATGTACTATTATAGTAACTTTCTTTTCTTTCATACATATATAAGTAATGAAAAAAATAAAAAAACTCGTGAAAAATTACTGGTATGTCTTTTGTTAATTTTCTGGTATAAAACTTTTTATGCCTAGTTAGTTATTTTTTTTTAATAGTAGTTCCATTGCAGCGTAACATACGTGATTTCATAGAAATGTTTATGTCAAACACATCTATCTATCTATATCTATTGATTGTCTTCTTCTATCTGTTGATTTAGGTACTGGGACTTTTTATGGGTATAATTTGTGATCTAACCGCAATTTTTTTTAGTCACATGATAACGTATGTAACGTATTTTTAAAATTTTATGTTTTTTTTAATTGTAAAAATAAACAATTACTTAATTATTATTTTTGCATATAAACTGTACTGTTACTGTACTGTTACTGTGTGTGTGTGTTTTGCATATAAATAAGTCAAATTTCATTATATTCTTTTAACCGCATAATTTCCATAAACAGTCTTTCTTCATATTAATACATTTATTTAACTTATCTAAATTAACTTGAGATATATTTAATTCAATTTATTATAATAAAATAGAGCACTCTGTACTTACACAAGGTGTCACATTGCCTAACATGTCTATCATCAAGTGACGATGTAATTGACAAACGTAATTAGAACGTTGAAAAATCAATTGTTACACGAAAATAACCGGTTTGCCTTTATATATAGAGATAGAAACAAATTTTGTAGTTGTAGCTAGTTATAATGTTATGATTAAAGTATGAGTAAGTATGATGGAATATAATTTCATGTGATACTTTTGTATGTATTTTTTTTTTGTTATTAGGAAGTGATAAAACTCTCTGTTCTCTTCTTTTTGCTGCTTTAGGCATTGTGTATGTTTGTTTGTGTGTCCTTCAGTTTATTTAGCTAACCTAATACGTAATAAATACATACATACATAGCTTCACGTTGTATCCCGCATATAGCGTATTTGTAGGCAGAGGAAACCTAGTGTTAAGACACTCCGTTCCCCACCTAATAAATGAGATTGATAATTTTATATATATTACTTTTTTTAGCTTTATCCCGCATATAGCAGGGTAGGCAAAGGGAGTTAAAGAACTTAATGTGAGGACACTCCGTTCTCTTTTACCATTTTCGTTCTCCACTATATACGAGTATACTATATGGATGGATGGATGAATATTTTCTCATTCTCTTTCACGCAAAAATTAATGGATGAATTTAGATGAAAGTTTACAGTAAAATAATATATACATCAGAATAACACATTTTATGTAATTTGTTTTTAATACAAGTATATATTTAGTAATAGAAATACGTCAGAAATGTCGTAATTGCTGTTTTTTATTTACAACACGCGTAGTTGTAACCTACTATTCAATAAATTCACAGTATAACTTTCTACAAGTTATACTTATTGTAAAAATAAGTTTATTTTTGTCATAAAATTTTGAAATTTTTGAATTTTGACACAGAGAAAGCGGCTTAGAGGCTTAATAAATGTACATATTAGAAGTAGAAAGCTTTGTTTTCGTATACGTTATACCATCTAAGACTTTCGTTTGCTATATGCTTATATTTATCTTCATACATCTTCCATAATCTCATAGTAGGCAAAAAATATAGGACACATTGCTTTGGCTATCGTGGCGCAGTGGGATTTTTGGCTGTTAATGAAATTGATTGTAGGTTCGATCTCCTCTAGGGGAATCATTTTGTTTAAAATATTTTCATTTCTTCACTGTGGTAAGACAAAACGCGTCGTTGAGTTCCGGTCCGTTGAATAAAATAATAAAAATTCACTCTTGCGAATCTGTTGTATACTTTGTCTCATTCTTTGGAAGTTAAATACTTTTAGGACACCTATAAAAATTAGAAATTATTAGAATTCGAACCCGCGTCTCTTCGGAACTCCATACGCATACAACAACTCCAATATACAACTCCAAAACGAACATAGCAGGAGTTGAATCCTCAACTCCTACAACAATCAACAGATAGAAAAAAATGGGTTTCCAAAAATGTGTTTTTGAATACTAAAATATACGCGAAAACGAAACGAAACTGTTTTAACCGGATTACGGTTAAAACAGTTTCATTTAATATGTGTAATAATCGCGAAAATCAGAGAGCTATAAAATTATATTTCGTGTTTTTTTATATATATGCTCTATCATTTAATAACACTTAAATATTGATAATATTTTAGCCTATCTCGGAAAATAATTATATAATAAATATGAATATGTGACGTAAATATTTTAGTGGGTGTAATGCCCATAACCTACGTAACTAAACGCTATCTTATACATATATTTACGTAGGCAGCAACTAATTTCCTATTAACATATAAAAATCTTATGAATGATTTCATTTATTAATAAATTATGTAAAATTAATAATCAAAGTAGATACTATATATTACAAAACCATCTTAAAGGAAATTGCCCCATTGATTGAGGAAAGATTTTAATTATCGTCGACGTACTAATTAGTGAACGGGTTTCTATGGCTGTATATGTATGTATATAAAACCATTAAATTGTAAATTTTTAGTAACTTCATTACGTATGTTGAGACACTACTGTACAGTAGTCGGGATATGTTTCACTAAATTTAGGCTGTAGGTTCGATTTTTACTTATTAGAAACTTGTTTTTAACCCCTTTTTTCGAAAATTACGCGGACGGAGGAGCAAGAAGTCGGCACATTTATAATTTATTTAGCGAAGGAGTGAAGAAAGATAATATCTTTTTAAAATAATGCATAAAAATATATTAAGTTATTAAATAATACGTTGCTAGGCAAGGCAGTTTTAACGCGTCAACGGGGACACTAGTATCTAATAGGCAGAGATAACCTAGTGCTAAAATACTAAACTAACCTACAACCATCGCGATTACCTTCAATTATACCACTGCGCCACGATGGTCTCTAATATTTATATTTTTTTTTTCCTTTCTTTTTTGTGTATCGGCTGTATCCCGCATATAGCAGGGTAGGTAGAGGGAACCTGAGAACCTATTGTTAAGACACTCCGTTCCCCTCTTTCCGCCGAGTGGAGGCAATGCATGCTGAGTGGCAGAACTCAACGCCGCACTTTGCCTAATTACCGAACCCAGAAAAAAAAAACTAAATTTTTACATTTCCTGGAGTGGGAATTGAACCCACAACTTGTCGTTTTCACCGTCGCACGCTTGTACCTCTGCGCCACGACAGGCGTCTTTCCTCTATGTAAAATACATTGGAAGTATATTTATATTTCCCCAATATATTTTAACATAGGACGTTTTTGGATGCTACTATACTATCAGAAAGTATAGAACAGAGTGTTGTATCACTAAATTACCTTACTTAATGAAAATCAACATATAGATATACAACAAAAACTTCATTACCAAGACACAAGCTGTGTCAGTCATCACTATTATTAAAGTAAATCTTAACATATAATCTTAGTTGTTTATGTACTTTCGATAAAATTATTCCCATGGGCGGTCTAATATATCAAAACCGTTATTAATAAGTGACGCGTAAAAGGTGTAATTTCGCAAATAGCTATCATGGAATAACTTCATATGTTGAGTAAAATAATTACTCGTATCTAGCCAAGTACTAGGTAGATTTCTAATAGTGAAAGTGTACAATGCAATGCCAATAATGAACACACCCTGGTATAATGGATCTCATAAAATTTTACTTTCAAAAATATTGTTATAGATGGGTACAGGTTTACCTATCTGTCGTGGCGCAGAGGCTGAGAGAGCGTGTGAGTGTAAGCGCGACAGGTTCGATTTCCACTCCAGACATATAGATACTCCAGTATTTTCACTTCTTGGGTTTGGTATCAAGGCAAAGCGCGGCGTTGAGTTCCACCACTTAGCACGCAATGCCTCAATTCGGTGGAAAGTGGGGAAAGGAGATGTTAAAAGAGAACGGGGTGTTTTAACACTAGGTTGTCTGGTTCTCTCTGCCTACCCTGCTATGAGAGTAAAGCTGAAATAAGAAATAGAGCTTTAAGTTAGAAATACAAATTCCAACACACTTTCTCATATTAAACTAAGTGCCTAATATAAAATTATTAATCGAATTTGAATACACGACCTTACCATATCGAGTCATTTAGAAACGAACAAAAGCTACTTTACAACAGCTATTAGATAACCGAATGTCTTAAGTTATTCCCACAATCTCATTTAAAAAGGTAGAATAAGAGCATATTTTATACATAGAAGCCCATTTACAGCTATCATTCTGTAACAGGTGTTAAAACTGGTTGTATTGCGTAAACCATTACATTAGTAATATAACGCATTTTATTTATTATATTGTAATTTCTTTGGATTTAATGGTAATGGATGGACATGCTTCTGGATATATAGGTATGTTTTTGAATTAGTAGATCTATTTTTTCCAAGATGTATATATTTTTAGTTGTTTTTTTACAAGAATTTCCTTTGCGAAGGTGTATGTAAAATAATATATTTTATAGCTTCATCTTGTATCCCGAATATAGCAGGGTAAGCACAGGGTACCAGATAACCTAGTGTTAAGACACTACGTTCTCTTTTAACATTTTCGTTCCCCACTATTTAATATTATTTTATTTGCCTATAATAAAGAAATGTATTTATTATTTGAGCGATATAAACACTTTTTACAAAATATTGTTAAAAATTTGAGTAAAAAATTATTTGAAATTTTCAGAATGTGAAGAACGGAGTGTCTTGATACTAGGTTCTCTTTGATTACCCTCTTATGGGGAAAAAAAATAATAATGTGAAGTTAAAACAAAAAGCACTTTATTTTGAAAACGTAACTTTAGAAAATGTAAACTTAAGAAATACCTAACTTTATTTGTATAGCTTTTTTCTCTTTAACAATACATATGTATGTATTTATTAATAGTCAATGCAAGTAAAACCTAAAAGATAGCAAATATAAAAAAAAAACCTTTCCAATCGATCATCTTCATCATTTAAACTGTATCTTAAATAAAAGTTTACATTACCAAAACACAGTATAGGCGTGTCATAGAGCGTTATAACGTTCGCTCGCGGGAGTTACTTTATCATTAATGTTGAAATAATAATATATATACAGAATATCTTTCAATAGCAATTTGGGGCGTCTCTGAAACATATTTAATTCATATTTTATAATTGAAACAATGAGAAAGGTACAATAAATTTTACGTCCGTGGAACGTAATCGACTTGATCTGTTGGTGGTCCAAAATAGATGCTATTTGGATTTAATTTGTGTAATAATTTTTGATACCGTGACCTTATAACTGTTAAGAGTTTGTTAATTGATTTATTTAACTAAAGCTATCATTATTGGAAGTGCTGTGTTATAATTTGTAATATAAGAAGAACTTACGTCATATCTACATACGTATTTAATTAAAACAAGGCTTTTTTGTATCAACTTTGCAACTTCAAAGATAATATAATTGAATTAGTAATAAGTATAAAAATGAAAACATATATTATAATAACCTTCCTACTGGAGAATAATGTAAATTCATCTATTTATCAATAATAAGGGCCCTGTTAGTAGCAATGTGTATGTCAAGCACATGGTTCGTGTATTTATAATATATTATTATGAAAAATATTGGCTTTATGCGTTTCTCCACATATATTAAAACTATACAAAAAACATTTTTAAAAAACATATAAAAAATTAAACAGCGGGATTCGTATCTGTGCTTCTTGCAAACCCCATAGCACTCTGACCACTAAGCATAGTATGGCTTAGTTGTCAAAGCGCTTGGGCAGTTTCCAAGAGCTACGTTAAAATTTTTATATGTATTTTATTTTTTTTGTATGCAGATGTGTGAAAATATTCAAAAATTTAAAAAAAAGACTGCCAATCTGCAAACACCTCTTTACACATAATTATAATGAAAGGGTTGCCTTGAAGTCCCGTACTAAAATATTGTTAAGACATTTCTCATAAGATATACGAGGCTATTGTGGCGCAGTAAACAGGATCTCACTATAAACGCGATTGGGTATGAGTTCGATTCCCACTCGAAGTAACTCTTAAATAATTTTTACTTCTCATTTCACCTTGAATTTTAAATTCAGGCGGAAACCGGCGAACAGAGTGTCCTAACACTACTATCTCTCTGACCCTGCTATGTTAAAGCGTAAAACTGTTATTTCATATAAATTCAATTTATAACACAAGACGCTGTTACTAGCCTAATTACCCAATACCTCAGCCGACACTACTAAGCGGTAGTAGCCGACGTAAAGCGACTTGATTGATGTTAATCCCTATAATCCAACTTACTGTCTGACAGTTAGTTTGTCGATTCGACAATATAGAAAGGCTAATTAATAAAAATATTTTGTTAAGATGAAAAAAAATGTATTGAACAATAACATTTATGGGAATTTTCCAGTTGCTCTTGACAAAAGACGGCGTTGAGTTCCGCCTCTTAATACGCAATATATTTAACTCCGACGGAAATTAAGAACGAAATGTCATTATATGCGAAAAAAGCTGTTTTTTTTTAAGTAATATTTATGCTCATATAATAAAGCTTTTTTATTGCAAAGTAGCATCCATCTATCTACCGCGTAGAGAGAAAAGCAAAAAAAAACGTATTGAATTGTGTAACACAACGCCGTGCTTTGTCTTACTAGGAAATTAAAATCATTTAAATATTGTCATATCCCTAAATGGGAAACGATCCCATAACCATCACAATAACAACTAGACACTATTCCACTACACCACTATGGTCTCAACCTCTGCCATATATTTGAATTTTATTACAAATTACCAACAAAAACCGATACATTAATTATCTTTGATATAAACATTATATTATACTTATTAAAAACAGTGAGAACTTAAAAGAAATTCAATTTTCTATATTTACGACCAAACCTATAGGTACATCTATATAATTAAAAAGTTTCATTAAAATGTGTCCCACAATTTCTGCTTTCACTACACTAGTAGTGAGAAGCGACCAATTTATAATTCTTAAGATGATATGTGGCTACCATACTAGTTTATAGAAGGCTATAAAATAACGTGTTCATTAAGTGTAGGTTAACTGTACGGGGTTTTTGTTTTACATACAGTTAGCCGGATTAGTGACAGGGCGAGATCAATCTATCGAGATTTAACTTAAACGCTTTGTTAAACCGTTTTCTATGTTATGTTATTGTCACTTTAAAGAATATTTTAAGAAATTATGAACAATAACCAATATGTAAGAACAGTATAGTTATTTAGTCAGTCAGTAGTCTATCTGTGACTAGGAACTACTGTAAAATGTCCGAAACGTTGGGTTCCCAAAAATATACATATACATACATACATACCTTCACGCTGCATCCCGTATATAGCAGGGTAGGCAGAGGGAACCTGGGAACCTAGTGTTAAGATACTCCGTTCTCTTTCAACAATTCCGTTCCCCACTTTCCGCCGAATTTGAGGCATTGCGTGTTGATTGGCGGAACTCAACGCCGCACTTCCAAAAATATATATAGCGAAATATATGCAAGTAATCCATAAAGTTAAAATAGTTTTACTTAATATGTGTAAAAATCACGAAAATCAGAGATCTCTTTAAGTACAGTAACTTATTATCCGTCAAAGTTGTGACTTCAAATCTATTGTTTTTTTTAATATAATAGTTTATTATAATACCTTTGGATTATACAATTATATATTTTAAATATAAAAACAATAACCGAATTAATCTCCTCAGATTGACTACAACCGAATTGTTGTAAAGTATCCGTAAGGCCCGTTCTTCAAAACTTTTTTTCGATTACAATATGTACACGGTTAATTCGGTTAAAATATGTCATTTATAATAATATAGCAGAGGGAACCTAGTGTTAAGACACTCCGTTCCCCACTTTCTGCCGAATTAACAATAGGCATTGCGTGCATAGTGGCAGAACTCAACGCCGCGCTTTGCCTTTGTTACCAATATAATGAAAAATTCCATTTCCTGGAGTGGGAATCGAATCCACGACCTGTCGCGCTTACAGTCGCACGCTTGTGCCTCTGCGCCATGACAGGCGTTAAAAAAATATATACTTATTAAATAACACTAAAAGTAACTATCTCTATAACTAGCATTCGATAATTCGTAATCGATAGTTTCATTCGATACATCTCGATCATACGTCTTTACTATTTATCATTTGATCATTATCTGTAGATCCTTGATCATAAAAAACATATTGATATATATCGGTTCAATGAACATGACATTATTTTTTTGGTTTCCAAAAGTATAGAAGCGTGGATAATTCTTTTGTTACCCTTTTACTGTTTTATTTCTTTTTAACCGACTCTAAAAAAAGCGGAGGACCAATTCGGCTGTATTTTTTTATAGCTCTTTACAGGGTGAATTAATTTTGATGATGCTTCTTATGTTATTTTTTTTTATTGCTAACGGATGGCACACCAGCAGAAGGACCACCTGATGGTAAGTGGTTACTTTCACCCATGACATCTACAACACCAGAGATGTTGTAAATGCGTTGCCGACCTAGAGGATACAGATGGAAGGGGAGGACAATGTAGTAGTCCGCCATTGGAACCACCACATTATGGGGAAAGGATGGGTGGAGAAGGGGAAAATCCTGGCTTACATACCATCGAACCGGAACACATCATTAGATTTTGGCGGTTTGTATTCGAAATGATAGTGGTCGCGAGCCAGACGGAGGACTACTAGGATACCTGCCTCTTACGGGACGTTACCCAGCAGAGGAGGGGAAATCTATTCTAGCCCCGTCCCCTGATATGGAAAAATGAAAATAATACGTAGTGTTCTCGTAAGTCCTCGTAAATGAAGTGACGGGTAATTCGTTGTACGTACAGTTTTAAACTCTAAGCACATTAACATTTGATTCAACCAATCATGGCAGGAGTATAAACGTAAACAAACGCTTATTAAAACATGAATTTAAAATTTACCATTTTTTTATTATTAATCATATTAACAAACTAAATCACGACATGTCTAGTTATCGCCATTTTAACTAAACACATACTTTATAACATACAAGTATAATGAAACAAAGATAAATTAACCATATAAATCTTATGTGACCTCATTTAAAAAACAAGAATTAGACACTACATTTAACCGATTACTCAATTCATTAAAAAAAACCTTCGGACAATTCTCACGATTATATTGACCGGATAACATTAAAATAAAGGTATTTTACAATAAGAAGCGCAAGCGTGCGAGTGTAAACGCGACAGGTTTTGGGTTCGATTCCCAGTCCAGGAAATGGGAATTATTCATTTCCTGAGTTAGGTAACAAGGCAAAGCGCGGCGTTGAGTTCCGCCACTCAGCACGCAATGCCTCAATTCGGTGGATAGTGGGGAACGGAGTGTCTTAACACTTGGTTCACTCTGCCTACCCTGATATATGCGGAATACAGCGTGAAACTATGTATGTATGTATTTTACAATAACAAGCTATTCGGTCATCGTTTCGAAAGCTCCCGCTGTATTATAAATAGTGACTCAAATACAGTAATTCGGTAAAATAAGATCATCTCAAAAGATTAAGGTGGAATTGACAATTATTCTGCAATAATTCGAAATGTTATTGGTGTATTTATTGTTAATCGCATATTTATTATTTAAAGCATTAAAATATCGTAAAAAAATAAAGGACGTTATTTGTACTGTTCGGATTATAATATTAAAATTAAAATAAGGTTTAAATAACAAATTGGTTTTAAAAAGAAAGTAAAAGGAACGTTGATAATTTTCTTGTTATTCTGGTCGAGGCAAGTTTCTACATCAATTTTATGCTATTACAGTAATGTTTTTTCATCAGATCCGGACACGTGCACAACTTTTCAAATATCGGATGGCAAAAAGTGGGTCGAAATAGCAAAATCCCTTATATTATAGGTGAAACTAATAGAATTGAATTAAATAAAAAGTTGAATACATCTTTTATGGTCTTATTATCTTAGTCTAATAATTTAAGATGCTTTATGGAGGCATTCATTTGAACTACAAAAATAACATTTATTTTAGCTCCACGTTGTATCCCGCATATAGCAGGATAGGCAGAGGGAACCTGAGAACCTGGTGTTAAGACACTCCGTTCTCTTTAAAGAATTCCGTTCCCCACTCTCCGCCGGATTGAAATTAAAATAACAAATTTGACTCTTAATTTCACTCTTTCAACTCAAAAGCATATAAAATTGTTATTTTAAAACTGAATTTTGAAAATAGTGATTCAACACTTTGTTAAGTGTTGAATCACTATTTTTATCTCTCAATTTTGGTTTCCTCAAACGTGTGAATAACTCAAGACATTACATCTCAAATAATCCTCCAAGAAGTTTATTCATAGGCACTAATACACTTAGAACTAAATTTATAATAAATATACTTACCTTATAGGCTTACCTTCGACAATATTGAATCTTGATCTCTTCAATTGAAATAATTTTAGATAGTCCAGTAAATTTGTACTTTATGATAATTCTATTCAATTTTAAGTGAGGAAACGAGTCAATGCTTGAAATACGTAGGGATTTCTGACGAGCATGGCTATCCACAATGAATCGATAGATGAAGACGTTTTGTTGGAATCAAGAATTTTTTGAATTTTAAAACGCACATAGTAATTTTCCCATGGGTATGGATGGGATATACATAATAATGTGAATAAAATTTAAATTACGTATCATCTATTCTTATTGTCTGCTTTGTAAGCTGAAAATTTGTGGTTTTATAATTTTTGTCATTTTTCTGTGAATGTCTTCATACACCAAAACATATTTGATGTATGCTGTGATGATTTGATATGGAAATTTTTATTTTATTGTTTTTTTGATTGAACGTATTAATTGTAACTTTAAATGTATGTAATTTGGTAATAAGCGGTTTCTAATTATCATATTAATATGTGAAGGTAAACTATGTACCCCTTTTTACGACAATTTTGAGGACGGAAGAGTATGAAATTTGACATTGTTAAAGTTTATATAGAGAAGAAGTGCAGAAAATGATATTTACAATAATGTAAAACTTAGAAATATATTAAATTAATACAATAAATATTACATACGCTACCATTGCTTTTTACTTTTATGTAAAATTACATATCCGTTGCTAAGGTTAACCGTAAACATCCTGTATACAGTTTGCCTTGTTAATAATAATAAACAAAAAAACGATGGATTAGCATACAGTAAAATATACTTAATTAATCTATAAGAAAAGAGGCTAAATGATAAGATTTTCTCTATGAAACCTAGGATATATGCAATTTTATAATAATTCTGAACATTAGTATCACAGTTTTATATCACTGACTCTACCTGATCATTAGTACAAAGTAAGTTTATTGAAGCAGCTTACCTCATAAACGCGTACAGTTATTTTATATAGAGACTATTACTCAAATTGCCAGTACAACTAGGTCTCTACATGCATACATTATTGAAGAAATTCTTAAGATATTATAAATGTGAAAGTTAATTTGTTTGCTTGTTACCTCTTAGCGCTCAAAAACCTTATCCAAAGGCACGTACGTGTGTTTGTATTTATATATAATATATTGGTTATTATGGTTTCTCTGCTTTGATTTAATATAAGATTAGTGAAATAAGTAACTACAACCTCATTTTGTTAATAAAAAAATATTTCAAAATTAAATATTTTTTTATACTAGAGAACCTAGTTGTAATACGTATGTGGAACCAGAGAACGTAGAGAAATGTTTAGGAAGATTAAAAAGAGGCACAGGTTTGAATCTCGGTACATAATAAGTACATAATATTAATAACACCTGTCGTGGCGCAGAGGCACAACCGTGCGACTGTAAACGCGATAGGTTGTGGGTTCGATTCTCAATCCAGGAAATGGATTATTATTTCCTGGGTTTGGATACAAGGCAAAAACGCGGCGTTGAGTTCCGCCACTCAGCACGCAATGCCTCAATTCGGCGGAAAGTGGGGAACGGAGTGTCTTAACACTAGGTTCCCTCTGCCTACCCTGCTATATGCGGGATACAGCGTGAAGCTATGTATGTATGTGTATGTATTTCTATAAGAGAATGTCTATGTTGATTATAATTATATAGGCGAAAACTTATATCATTTAAATTTATTCTCTCTATATACGAGAAGAAGAGTAAAACAGAGAGATGATAATACGAGTATATATAATATTATTACAATATTTCATTCAAGCGTCAATAAATCTAAATCTTAGTTGAGACAGCACTAAAGTTACTAATCTTAGGTCACCACTCTAAGATAACTCTTGCGCGGTACACAGTTAGTTTTACCATAGCTCATGATATAATGGTCATGTCCCTTATTAATGCTACACTATTAAGGCAAATCTTAGTTTATGGGTTCCTGCTATGGTTTTAAAATATATTAGATGTGAAATTGGAATTGATAACGTGGTATATATCTGGTGATAATTGTATATTTGTAATTTGTTTAATATATCATGAATCTATTTTTTTTTATTTTGCGAATACAAAAGAATTATTTATCAGTTAAAAAGAATTAAAAATAAATAATAGAAAAAATATATAAATATGTTTATTATGAATACTAAAAAGAATATAATAATAGATATGTGGGTAATACCCAATCAGTGTAATTCGAAATATTTTCGTTTACTATGTATTTAAAATAAGACAAATCAGGTTCCACACCTATATCATTATTAACAAACTTCTAGGTAAAATATCAGCGAATGTGAAAAGATCAGAAATCTTTATAATTAAATGGAATGGAATCCCACTGCGCTATGATAGTAGACTCTACATAACTTATTATAATGCTTAAAAATTATAAACCAGACCAATTGTTGAAATAATAATTGATCCGGTTCAAGTTAATTAGGAAATTGCTGAAAAAATAGAGAAAAGAGTAACATAGAGTATTTATCTTGCGAAATGTGAACATGCGTAGTATTCTTTAAACGTACGACATAAACTTAAATGCTACAGGAAGCTGGTTTTTATTGCAATAGTATAAACATTTCTATAATGCCATTATAATAAACAAGATCCACACTGACCTCGTGTTGAAGCTGAACAACGGGATGCAATGCTAGCTTTACGTCGATTTGCTGCACACGTTTGAATATCCGTACAATTTAAATCTGGATGTAATAAATATTTATGCGTGCATGCTTTGGAACTTTAAAAAGTTACATGATAACAGAAGAAAGTTGCAGAGAGTTCCTGTATGTGTAGAAAGGTTACAACCTAGAGACAATTATTTGACTAAATTATTGACAATCTGGTGGAAATGTTTACAAAAATTAGTTATTTAATAATAAATAAAAAACCATAATAATATAATCTAATATGACGCTAATTGTTTACGACTACACTTGTCAATTCTGTCTCTTGTAATTTCAACATAATTTAAGGTTTTATATGTTTTATTTGTTAAATATAATTTATTTGTCATGTAATATAAATTGCAAATGTATACAAAAATATCAAAAATAATTTGGTTTCTATAGCAATAATTAACCCACCTAAATGTTGAGGATCATTATTCGAAAGTACATTCATACAATAATCACGTAATGGATCCAATAACCTAATAATTTAAACTTAATTATATTTCTAATAATATGCCCAAAATCAAGAAATGAGACACTATATTTTCTCTGCCTATTCATAATTCCCAGCTTATTAGATAATTAGAATCTATTTTAAGCTTTTTAGCCTCACAAATACAAACATACTAACTACTGTTACTCAGCATCGCTAAGTAGACACAATTTGTGTATACTCTACGTAGAGCGGCTAGTTTACTACTTTACAAGCAGATGGCTACCGGGGCCGTTATTATTGTAAATGATCTCTATTTGCAGGAAACTTCCTTGTTACACGAATTACCATTCATTATCTGAGGTTAGTTATAATTTCGCGAACGGTTTTCGGTGATTGAATGCGGTTGACTCGAACAGTTATTTCGATTATGTGAAAATTAAGAATTTACGTTCTTTTGAGAATTATGTAATTATGTGTTTATTTTGATGATTGCTTTCGGATGCTTTTGGTATGTGTGTGTGAGTTTCTTTTTTTATTTAATTTATGTATTTGTTAAGTAAGCAATGTGTGGATAAGGAGTGACATAACTCTGTTATCTACTTTTTGCCAAAATGTAAACCAAAGTCCTTAGTCTGAGTTTTATGAAAAAAAAGTATACATTATAAAAAAAATATTTCATGAAATACAGTTTAAATTAATACTCATCTTTATAATTTGCAAAAACAAAGTATTCCAGTAAAGCATACCGTTGCAATTGGAAAGCTAAGCCAAGGAGCGGAAGTACGTAATAACTGATTACACTCAATGTACTGATAATGACCGGTAATGAAACAATTTCTAACATTCTATATTGACAATGTTTGTCTACTAGAGTCTAGTCATGCTATTGAAAGTTACTAACAATGTATGATAGAGCTCTGTAGATTAAATATTTTTTACGTTTTTTTGTGTCTGTTACATGGAGCTAAGTCCAATTAAAAAATAATAATATTTTTTTTTAGCTTCACGCTGTATCTTGCATATACCAGGATAGGCAGAGAGAACTGGAGAACCTAGTATTAAGACACTCCGTTCTCTTTTAACATTTCTGTTTCCCACTCTCCGCCAAATTGAGGCAATGCGTGCTGAGTGGCTAAATATAATAAAAATAATAAATGGTACAGTTAAATTTACCACCACATTAGACAATAGTATATCTCTAAGGGAATATAAGATGGAGAACAGAGAGACTAATAATACGGGAATAAAATCAATTAAACATTATCTTTCTTCTCTCTCTCTGCATACCTCATAATAACAAAATTTTTAAGATAACAATCATAATAATATATAATATTTATAGAAATATATTTTCTATAGTGGGGAACGGAATTGTTGTAAGAGAACGGAATGTCTTAACACTAGGTTATCAGGTTCCCTCTGCCTACCCTGCTATATGTGGGATACAGCGTGAAGATAAATATATATATATATATATATATATATATATATATATATATATATATATTTTTTTTTTATATATATATATATATATATATATATATATATATATATATATATATAAATTTTCTTGAGGAAAACCAATAAAATAATTCATATATTTTAGGAAAAGAAACAATAACAAAAACATATTCAAAGTTCTATTTCTTAACCAAAGCTGTACATAAACCAAAGAGCTCTAGCATTCAAAATACCAATCAAAATAAAAAAAATCAACCCATCACTACAAATTTATTCACACAAAAAATAAAACAATAAATTTTGAAGCATTATTATCAAATTATCAAAGTCAATATATAACTTTTGCTATCACATACACATAGATTGGTTAGTTTACGCTTCAGATATGAGATAAGGAGCGGCATTCTATGTGCGCCTACGCATCTGTTAGACAGTTGTCATTTGTTAAAGACTTTCGAACTCGTTCCATTTTTTATGGTATACAGACAACTCGGTTAATTTTTTGATCCCTTTGACATATACGTGTAACATAGTTAAGGTAGTTATATGATTGATGGCGACTTTGCTTGTTGTTTTCAATTAGTAAGAGAAAATGTTTACTTTTTTTTTGGTACGCTTCACATTTTTTTTCAAGCAGAAAGTATTGAGTGACATTCCGTTCTTCAATTTCCGCCAGGATTCATGATAATGGGTGTTAAGTAACGGAGCTCTACGCCGTGCTTTGTTTTATCAGTTTAGAGGATTGAGAATGATTTAATTATAATGATTCCCCTAATAAATCGAACCCACAACAATCACATTTAGAGTCGGATACTATTCCACTACGCTACGATGGTCTCTATTAAAAAGTTTTTTTTTAACTTCACGCTGTATCCCACACATAGCAGTTTAGGCAGAGGCAACCTGAGAAACTAGCGCTATGACACTTCATTCCCTTAACATTTCCGTTCCCCAATTTCCGCCGAATTTAGGTATTGCTTGCAGAGTGGCGGAACTCTATACTGCGCTTGGCCCTTTTACCAGAGCGAAGAAATGAAAATACTAAATATTATTTAATTTTTTAATTTCCTGGAATAAAAATCGAACTCACTATCTGTCGACTGCCTTGACTGGCCTTGTATTTTGTATGTAAACAAAAAAATAAGAAAGACCATACCAGTTTCAAATATATTATATTATAAGCCATCTATCGTAACTTCCTCATGATGCAAGACATAGTGAAAGCCTAACACCTAGCTTCAGTGTCCTTTTTGTTTTCATCGTGTGAACGTTGAAAGGCTTTCTCAGTCTTGAATGTTCGAAGCTAGTTGACTTGCTATTTATTGGTGTTAGTCCAATGTTCGTCGTGTAGACAGAGCATACGATTGACACTCTTTAGATCTTATTAACTGACGTCGAAAAAGGAGGTTCTTAATTTGATGGATTTTTTAAACTATATTATTTGTTCCTGGATGAACCGATTATTAATATGATAGGTGCTTCTGATGTGGTCCTGTTTAAATTTTGTTAAGACAATGAAATGCAGTAACAAGTAAAGAAATAACTTACTATAGTGCATTTTATTTGATGTCAGTTTTCTTTCATATTCAATTCTTAATTTTTTGTTTCAAAATTCGCAGAATATGTTATCATTTGAAGCTTCTAAAATTCTGATTATTTATGTAATATTAGATGTTATCGTGGCACAGTGAGAGAGTGTCCGACTGTAAATGCAAGTGATTTCAAGTTCGATTCATTTCTCCGCTCTGGTAAAAAAAGCGTGGGGTAGAGCTCAGCCACTTAACACACATAGTTTTGATTTGAGGCAGAAAACGGCGAACGGAGTGTCTTGACATCAAATTATCTTTAGCTACTGCTGTTTTAATAATTAATATTTTAATGAGCCCTTAGATTTTTGCGATTATTACACATATTAAATGAAACTATTTTAACCGGATTAATCGCGTATATTTTAGTATCCGAAAATACATTTTTGGAAACCCGACGTTTCGAACACTTTACAGTAGTCCGTAGTCACAGGTAGGCTACTTATTTTCGAATACTAAAATATACTCGATTAACCCGGTTAAAATAGTTTTATTTAATCAATGTTTTATTAACAATACAAAATTTAAATAATAAGTTTTTACTACATTTCAATTGATATTTATGTATTGACAAATTCAATACAACGATCCACCCACACTATGTCGGTTGCAACTTAACGATTCAAAGCAAGTTATTATAGGTGCACTTAAAAGCTTATAAAATTTTGTGTAGAACACTTGTTCTTGACAAGTTACCATATTGAAATAACTTAGTACTGGTGATAAAGAGTTATATTGCCGATTGAATTAGTTTTAGTGGGAGATTACTAACATATGTTAGTAATGTTTATTTTTCTGGTTTACGCTTTATCATTTATGATTGTAAATGTTTGGTTGAGGGTTCGATTCCGTCCAGGGAAATTGTTATGTTTAAATTATTATAATATTTCCACTCTTATAAGAAAGACGTTCCATAACACGTAATACTATAAAGAAACATGAATGACCTGTTCTCAATTTTTATTATCTTGGAAATTAATTAATTAATTAATTGACTAAGTGCTGCGTTGAGTTCCGCCAACACGCAATGTCTGAAGATCGTGTGAATAGTAGAGAATGGAGTGTTCTGTCATTGTCCCTTTATTTCTTTTACTTTTTCCTTCTTACTCCGTTACGCGGGAAAAAGCGTGAAACTACCATAAATGAATCGGTGAATGCAGACCAACGTAAGTCAGGATTTTCAAATTTTGAAGGAGAGAGAAAAACAACACATTTTGCCTTTCTAAGCTAGTTTAAATCGATTACGAATTTTTGCAGTTTTTGTGACTTACGTTGTTTCTGCACTCACCGATTCAAATATATTTCATACATACATAGCTTCACGCTGAAATACTGAACCTAGTGTTAAGACACTCTGTTCCCCACTTTCCGCCGAATTGAGGCATTGCATGCTGAGTGGCGGAACTCAACGCCGCGCTTTAGCTTATTAACAAACACAGGAAAATGAAAAAGAAAAAACGTTTATTTAGTACTTTGAAATTAAATTTTCTATTATTTAACACTCACAAGAACACCGCTAACAATGCATACATAAATCTCGATACTTCAAACACTTCAAACATTGTTACATGACTGATAGCATTAAATTGCTCGTCAGTTAAGTGATGACTATTGTTTTTATCACTAAGTAATTCTTATATCGTGTTCGTTGCATCCGTATTGTACTATGAGAACTCGAAGTTACAATAAAATTTATATATTTTAGCTTATTATAGGTACATATATAGGTTATACTAAAGTAAAGTTTTATCTAAATTTGTTTAGTAATTTTGCGTAAAAGAGTAACATCGATTCCATTCATCGATCAATTGGTCCTTAAAAGTTTTGTCTTTATATATGTATTTATATTTTTTTAACTCCACCCTGTATCCCGCATATAGCAGGGTAGGCAGAGGGAACCTGAGAACCTAGTGTTTAACACTAGGTGGGGAACGTAGTGTCTTAAGACACTACGTTCACCACTTTCCGCCGAATCGAGGCATTGCGTACTGAGTGGCGGAACTCAACGCTGCGCTTTGCTTCATTACCGAACTGGGGAAATGAAAATACTTAACATTTCCAGTAGTAGTATTAAATATATTAAAATAAACATATAGGTGTCATGGTACAGTTGTTATACATTCGACTTAATGTGGTTAGTTGTGAATTCAAATCTCAGTCTGGTAAATATTTATCATTAAATTGTATCTACTTTTTCCATGTTTCAATTATTACCTTAAAAAAAACATCCTCAATTTATTCCGCATAGCAGAGTAGTTAGTGTTCAGACACTCCGATTACCGTTATAATATAATATTTAAAAAAATATACATACATACATATAGCTTCACGCTGTATCCCGCATATAGCGTGGTAGGCAGAGGGAACCTAGCGTTAAGACACTCCGTTCCCCACTTTCCCCCGAATTGAGGTATTGCGTGCTGAGTGGCGGAACTCAACGCCGCACTTTGCCTTGTTACCAAATCCACAACCAACCCAAAATAATATTATATATTATTTTATTTATTTAATAATTACCCAATCATTTGTGGTATAATTTTAATCAAGAAACTATTAAATTAAATCCAAAACTTAAAGTTTCAAAACTATAATATTTCTTAATAGCATTCCAATATATTTATCCATTAATTATATCTTCTAAGTGTCAACAAACGCAATTTTGAAATTTCACAACTCATTCGTTTCTATGTATGTATTATTCCTTACAACCGGATATTGTTGACCGGATGTCATATAAAATAAATACTTACTTATATTTAAAGGTAAAATATCAAAAGATATTTGACCTATTAATGCTTTATACATTTTAGCTATCGAAATAAATAGCAATTTTTTTATTATTTTTCTAAATGTATAGAAATTCCTTGTTTCAATCTTGATACGTTCAACTTTATTTGAAATTATATAATAGTTGATATATGTAGTAGTGAGATATGATAATGTTTGTAATATTTTTTTTATATCTTCATGCTTTTTTCCATGTAGTGGGGTATTCAGAGTGAGAGAGAACAGTGACGTGACAATCTGTTTTCGGTATAAATTCGAGACATTACGTGCTAAGTGGCGGAACTCAACGCCGCATTAAAAATTATGATCTTATTAATAATTTAATCCTATTCCAATAACACAGGTTCTTCAGTTAGGTACATTATCATTAAAATTTTAACATAAAAAGAAAACTTACTTTGACGTAAAATTATTACGAATAACTCAAAAATCATCACTTCAATCACAAAATCAATCACTTGCCATATTCTGACTAAATTTAAACGAGATCACACCGTAACTAGCTATTGTATAAAAAAAACAATCATCAATATTTGTTCACCCAGTAAAAAGCTACACTAGCACACATAACAAATACATCCAAATAGATAACCTCTTATATGAATTTAAACCCTCATGGTCACATACCGATATTTTGATGCTGTTGCAAGCACCATGATCACGGGTAAACTGAAGATACTGCGAAGTTGACGGTAGTTAAGAGCAGACATATCGGTCTACCCTCTTTCGCGCTCGAAATATCGGGAGTTTAAAATAAAAACAATACATGGTAAATATCCCGTCGAACAAACTTATTCTTAGATAACCTCTTCTTTTGAAATCGGTTAAAAATATAAAAACGTACTCGAAGGTTAGATAATATTTCATAACCCATAGTACGGCCGGTCATCTTTTAGACATGAGATGAGACGACAGGTGCGCGCATTATGATTGAAGTATTGTTCCCACGATCTTATACTTGGGAGAAAAATACTATATAGAAATGAGATGAATAAATGACGTTGCCTGGAATGATTTTTATTAAAAACTTCTTGTGTGGACTTTGAAATGTAAAATATTGTTTTTTTAATTTTCGTAGAAACTCCTCAAGAACCTTACTCCTCAAGAAACCATGCCATTTTTCGGCTTTCTGTTTCCAGTAGTTTCAACTGTGGGTCATTTGTCAGTCACTCAGTAATGGAAGAATTTAATATATCTAGTTTGTATTCTCCTTTATGTATCTTTTTTATATATATAGAATATTTTTTTAGTTTTCGTTGTAGCCCGCACATAGCAGGGTAGTCAGAGGGAATGAGGAACTTCGTGTTAAGACACCTCCGTTTTTAACATTTCCGTTCCCTACTTTCCCCCAAATCGAGGCATTGCATGCTGAGTGACGTAAGTCAACGCTGCATTTTGCCTTTGTTACCAGAGCAAGGAAATGAAAATAAGAAATATTATTAAATATTTTAATATCCTGGAGTGAGAATCGAATCCAAAATCTGTCGCGTTTACGACAGGTCTCTTTGTATCTTTTTATATATATAAAGAATTTTTTTCATTTTGAAAATATATTTGTGGGTTTGATTCTCTTTCTGGTAAATATTTGTGTTTATTATAATTTAATTACTATAACTTTTGATTGTAACAAATTTTCCATCAGACTGACAGTACTGACACAACCGTTTTAATACACGATCCAAAAGTGCTTGTTAAGCTAATTGATTAAATGTAATACTTATTCGAATTTACATTCACAATTTATGAGGTAATAAAATTTTAGTTGCGTTTTATAAATTTTGAGACAAAAAATGCTAGTTTAGAGGTTAATAACACATAACGCCTGTCGTAGCGCAGAGGAACAAGCGTGCGACTGTATGCGACAGGTTGTGGGTTCGATTTTTACTCCAGGAAATGGAATTTTTCATTTCCTGGGTTCGGTAACAAGGCAAAGCGCGGCGTTGAGTTCCGCCACTCAGCACACAATGCCTCAATTCGGCGGTAAGTTGGGAACGGAGTGTTTTAACACTAGGTTCCCTCTGCCTACCCTGCTATATGCGGGATACAGCGTGAAGCTATGTATGTATGTATGTAATATATACATATTTTATATATTTTATAAAATGGAATCAAAATTAAATCTAGATGTAAAGCTTATCTAAAGTCTCTGTATTGCGTCTTTTTTTCTATTAATATCTTTTTTCTTAATAGCTTCACTCTTCTTTATGCATCGACAGTGACCATAGTGTTAAGACACTCCGTTCTCAACTTTCCTAGCAGCTAGATAGAACTTTATATTACAGAAAGTTATATTACCACAAATAAGAAATGAAAATATTTTAAACGTGATCATTCCCACGAACGGAAATCGAATCTACTACCAATCACGTTTACAGTGAAACTGCGCCTAAAGGCCTTTTTTATTTCTTTTTTTTTTTAATAAAACAGTAATCAATTACCATATTTTTTCTTTAATTTAGATGTCCTTTCTCTTTCAAGTTTAATTTAAACTGGACTGGACTTAAGCAGATGCATGTTATTTTATGATAATAAAGTCATTGTTCTCACGATCGGTGAACCAGTTGCTTCTTACATCTGTTATGCCAAATTAGGCATGATGCCTTAATTCAATGGCATATTTCACAGAAAACTGCATTCAATGCAAAAACCATAGCGTATTATAATTGATATAGTCAATTAATTATTAGCGGACGTCCTTGTAGCTCGGTAATAAGCATGCGATTGTTATGGGTTCGAATCCGGTTGGGGAAAGATAATATTTAAATAAATAAATGTTTTCTTGGTCAATGAGGATATTAAAACTTTATCAATTAACTTACATGAATCAAAAATTGAGAAAGGAGTGTTAGGTGACTACATTTAGCTAAAAAAATCATTGACTAAATTTAATCCCATATAGTTGTTCCTTATCCTTGTTTATCTCAGAAACCAGTGCTTAGATATTCCGTTATCCACCTTCCATCCAATTTGAGACTATATATTTGGTGTAACTCAACGACGCGCTTACTCATAGCATGTAATTATCGTACCATTAAATTACACTAAAGCAAAAGTACCTAATAAAATTACATAACATAATGTAGTAGCGCTTTATCCAGCGTAACAGGACTGTCAGAGCGAAACTATTATTGAGATACTCCGTTCACCGCGTTCCGCTTGAAATCGAGACATTGACAAGTGGCGGAACTCAACGCCGCGCTTTATCCCACCAGAACCAAGAAAAGAAAATAAATAAAGATAATAACCGAATAAACGATAGTTTAATCATCTTATTTCAACATGTTACTTATATAACAAGATGATAGTAAGTCATTTCTTTGAAAGTAATATTTCACGGTTATTTCTCGAACTAAATTATACAGAAATAAGGATCTCATCCATTACACTATTGTAATATTAATTGTTAGGACGCCCTACTGCGTGTAAATATACCGTCACTCAACGTAGGCAGTGATGGACGGACGTATAGTAATATCTTTGCTATATATATACATATATGTATGTAGATCTATTAAATTATAATAAAGAAAGTGTGTAAGATTTGTTTGATAGGGAGGATAGTCCAGGTTCAATTCAAGTTTGAGTCATTATTAGTATATTTTGGATGTTACATATCTATTTGCATATTTAATACAATTTAGACAAATTATATATTAAATTAAATAATAACTTCGTAAGTTACAACTTACATATGTTATTTTGTTGTATAAAGTATATTACTATAAAGTCCCGTCTAAGTTCCGTATTTCTCTGTCCAGTATTTTTTGTAGTTCATAATAAATTAAAAAGATTAAATTACTAAAAAAAAATATTATTGTCGAGACATTTTAGTGAATCGCATATATGCGATTAAGTATTACGGTTTAAAAGTGAGGCGTTGAGTTCCGCCACTCAGCACGCAATGCTCTAATTCAATGGAAAGTGGTGAACAGAAATCTTAAGAGAACAGAGTGTTTTAACACTAGGTTCTCAGGTTCCCTCTACCTACCCTGCTATATGCAGAATACAGAGTGAAGCATATAACTTCTTATTACTTAAGCGTTGCAGGTGTACCCACGAACATTATGTTGTAATTTCGTCTCAAAATGAAATTCTTATTCAGTTACAACTTTGTGGACAATTATTTTTGAAGAGCGGGCTCATATCTTGCTAGGTATAAATTATAATACGATCCTCTCCAAAATAATAACAAAAATATTTAATATTTCTAATATAGATTATTCTCATTTCTTAATTATTAGAGATAATAAGGCAAAGCGTAGCGTTGAGTTCCGCCACGCACTTCCTCAATTCGGCGCATAGTGGGGAATGGAAATCTTAAGAGACCACATTTACGGGATATAATGTAATATTAAAAATGCGAAAGTTTATGAAGATGGACATACGAATCCGAGACGTGTCGTATCCGAGAAGTGGCGGAACTCAACGCCGCGATGCCTCTACCTAATGAATATTATAATAACTAATTTGTATAAACGTTATTAAAGAATCAAGAAAACGCTTATAAATAACAATAAACCTATAATTTTGATGAATAAATGCTAATAATAAAACTTGGTTCATTAATTTATTATACGCTTGATGATGACTTGTATGGTAGAGTACCTATTGCGCACAAACAACAATGTACTTTAGTACTAGGGTTGTTATGTATGTGTAAAAATGTTATTTATTTTAAAATATATTTAGAAATATTTATACTCGTGTTAAGTGCACACACTTAGGAGACGACAAAGATATTTAGAAAACGTATAAAAACGTATAAAAACTCACAAGTAACACTTTAAAAGTTGAAAAATTTTATTTATTTTTGAATCTATCGTGGTGCAGTGGTACAGAGATGATTGTAAACGCGATTGATGGGTTAGATTCTCATTGGCAAATGATAGTATTAAATTATTATTTTCTTTTGCGTTTTGCCTAACCAGACCACTGGTTAGGCAAAACGCGGCGTTGAGTTGCGCTATTTAACATGTAATGTTTTTGAATTGAGATGGGGAGTGGAGACCGAAGAGCCTTGATACTAGGTATTTAGAGTACCTTACTATATGAGGAAAAATATGTTTAAACTTAAAAAAGCTACTCTTTTTTATCGTTATCATACTTAACTTACTCTTAGAGATATTGACGCGTAAAAAACTTGTTGTCTTAGCGACGTGACGCTATCAAGTGACACGTCGACAAATAGATATTTGTCAAGCACATGCTATGTATGTGTAATAATTATTTCATTAGATTTAAGGTATTTCTAACTGATGATGATTCTAACCGACATCAGTAAAAATATGAATATTTGTGTACTTCTTCTCCATACAAGCTTTATACTAAATTTCATATTACTGTCTGCATAATTTTCGTAAAAATTGGCCAATAATATTTCCTTCCTTAAACCTTAATGTCTTTCTATATAATGTGAATTTTATTACGTATATTACAAAAATAAATATTTCTTCACTTAGAATTTGAACCAGCGACCTTACCGTACAATTAATATATAACACAACTGCGCCGCGTTGGTGTCAGTCAATCACTTACAAGTATAATGATACGTCAGTAGATTACAAGTTTTTTTGTATTGATCGATATTTGTCGAGGCCTAATAAAGTTACACAACAGTATTTCTTTTTCATACCTTACTTAGCTTATTTTATCATTATAGAAGAAAATATCATTAAAAAAATATAATATATCATTTAAAAATCGTAAAAATCTTCAATTACTATATTTTTATTATAAAAAATATTTTTATTATTAAATAAAAAAAATATTATGCAATATATCTATTGGTACATCATTTCATACTCAATTCTTCGTTCTGTATTGATTAACGGAACTCAACGCCGTACTTTATTTAACTAGTCTAAAAAAACATATTTACTATAAAAAAAAAAACATTAAACGCGCTCTTCCGCATAGCAGGACAAAAACTTCGTTGTCAACTTTCCTCCAAAATTTGATTCATTGCGTGTTACGTTGCGTAACTTAACCTCGCGCTATTTAATTTTTCCTATATTTTTAATGTTAGCTATGGTTAGTCAGACACGTCGCAATGGCGCCAGCGTAAGAAAATTCCACTATGACGACCCTAGATTTATCCAACATTTTCCTTACCGGTTTAACACAATAGACCATTATAAACTATTATTTGTGATATGTTCACTATTATAATTATATTATTGCATTTATGTACCCTTCATTTATATAGTCACGACTATATATGTTAGGATTTATTAAGAAAATTTTTGTAACTAATATGTTAGGTATTAAAGGTATTATTTTACACTACAGTACAATTGATGGCTAAGTATTATTAAAAGATGACTTTGTATAGAAATTTTTGGATTCGTCACTTGGTTTTTATTTTTTATACAAATAATATTAAATATATATTTTTTTAATTATTTTCCTTACTATAATTCTATGATGCCATAGTACTGTATACTTTATTCAAAACGCATATACATTAATAGATATTAACTAAAACGTTTGTGTAATTGAATTTGAACCTGTAGTCTCCGTGTACAATTTGACATACCACATTAATATAGCTATTTTTTAAAATATATAGATAACAGAAAATTGTTAAAATTAGCTACAGTGAAGATAACAATAAAAATAAGTTGCAACAAGTGTGTTTAAGAATTTCAAAGTTTTAAGTTCGACAAGAACGTATGGCTTAATTAGCGAAAGCACTTGGACGGATTCCAAGGAGCGCAGGTTCGATTTCCGTTAGTTTGACATTGTATGCGATTCTAAATATTTATCTTAGTGTGTAATTTGTTAGTTGTAAATATTTCATTGTGAAAAAAAAAAATTAAATGCTACTGGTCATTTATTTCCTGATTTTAACAAATCAATAATACGATATCTCGTATACTTTCGTTTGGTTCCGACTACTCAAAGAAGCATTATTCAATTGTCATTCAGAACATATATTTTTATCAATTCATTTTCATATTACAGGTATGCTAATTACCTAAAGAAGTTATTTGCATAATAGTACACATTTAACCGGTTTTAAAAAAAGAAGGAGTTTCTTAATTCAACTGTTTTTACGAGGTAAACCAAATTTGTAGATTTTTTTGTATATAATAGCTCGTCCTTCTGAAGTAAAAATCGAATAAGTAGTTTTTGAGTTATATGTAATAATTTTATTTTAGTGAACTTTGTTTAAGTCGCTTCTTTTTTTTTAGTTTCACACTGTATCTCACATATAGCAGGGTAGGCAGAGGAAACCTGAAATCCTCGTGATAAGACACTCCGTTCTCTTACAATAATTCCGTTCCCCACTTTCCGCCAAATTGAGGCATTGCGTGTTGAGTGGCGGAACTCAAAGCCGCACTTTGCCTTGTTACGTCACTTCTTTTAAGTCTTTACAATATTTTTTTTATATTATTTAAAAAAGTAGGCCTATCATTTTATAAAAAAAAATCTTTAATATATTAACTAGGCGAAATAATTACATTTAAACCATATTAATATCACCGCATCAATATTTATATAAGAATTTTGTAGCACTGAACCGGATAACTCAAGAATATTTTCCGATTTTAGTAATCCAATCCAATCTTATAAGAATCAATAGTAATCGATTAAATCAATTAACTATAAATCGTAGGTAATTATTTCTAAATCACTATATCTAGGCAATATCTAATATCAAATTTATGTTATCTAGACGCACCTGTCTTAGCTCAGTAATGAAATATAGGCAGGAAGGATACTGTTATTGTGTGAATACAATGGAATTATGAAATAGAATGTTTTGTGCAAGATACTCTTGCACGTTTTAGTGGGTCACTTGTTCTTCCTGCTATGTATTATTATTATATATATGTATATATATATATATATATATATATATATATATATATATATATATATATATATATATATATTTTTTTTTTATATATATATATATATATATATATATATATATATATATATATATATATAATATTATATTTACTAATTGTTACCCGCGGCTTCGCTCGCATGGTCAATGGCATTCCATAGTACATACTATACTGTGTAGTGCGTTTATATGTACGTATTTAAAGACTGTAGATTCTTAATTTTTTTGACAGAGAAAAAAAGACAAAAAAAATACTTTGACATATCTGTCAAAGTATTTTTTTTGTCTTTTTTTTAATAATATTGTATCCTATGTCCTATTTAATAACTCAAAAAATGTTAATAGTTCCATGATAAACAGTTAAGTAGTTTTGGCGTGAAAGCGTAACAAACTCATATACACATTTATTAATATTAGTAAGGATATAAGCAAAAAAGCACGTTCACGCTTTATGCCGCATAACGGGGTAGACAGAGTGAACCTAGTGTGAAGACACTCTGTTCACCGCCATCGCGTAACATTGCGTGTTCAGTGGCGGAACTCAACGCCGCGCTTCATCTTGCCCGAATGAATAAATAGTAAATACATATAATACAATATAGAAGTAACCGTTGTTAAACAGAACGCACAATCGTTGGATGGAAGTACGTTCCACTTTTTAGATGCGTCAACGCCCTATAAGGCAAGTCAAGTGGCTTGCAAAACCTAGCCCGATTGTGGATGTGATGGTTGGGTACAAGTAAACTAACGTTATCTATTATATATCTATTGGTTTCTATAGTTTTAAATTTACCGTATACGGCGTTTTTCATTAATTCTAATATTTCAGATTTTATATTATTGGGCTTGGTAACAAGGTAAAGCGCGGAGTTAAGTTCCGCCACTCAGCACGCAATGCCTCAACTCGGCGGAAAGTCGGCAACGGAGTGTCTTAACACTAGGTCCCCTCTGCCTACCCTGCTATATGCGGGATACAGTGTGAAGCTATGAAGATTTTAATAAAAAAAGGAAACTGACTTCATAATAAAACTTACTTAATAAAGATTTTCTGAAATTTTTACACAAAGAGAAAACAAAACAGATTTAGACAGGAAAAAATATTTTATTATTGAAACTATGGCAGATAGAAATGAAAATTATATATGTAGGTAGGAATGGTAATTATATTAATAGCAACTGTATGCAAACATAGTTACGGGCTACAACTAGACAAGATTATATTTTTTTCACTTTCTTTCTCGCATAGGGTAGTCAGACCATCAGAATCTAGTGTCCAGACACTCGATTGTCCGCTTTTTCACTGTGAGTGGTGTGACTCTACGCTACACGTACTTTTTCCAGAGCTAAGAAATGACAGTAAGTGAAATATAATAATACCCCCGAGCGGGGATTGAATCCATGACCAATCGCATTTTCCGTCAAAAGTTGTCCCATCGCGCCACGATAATATTATTTAATTTTAAAATAATATACATATGTACATATATTTTAGCATTGTCGTTTTAAGGTCAAACATACTATTCTTACAAGTTGACTTAGTAGTACTATATTGGTCAGTAGAATGTCAAGGAATCTTGGAGGAAAACTACTATAGTTATAAGGAATAACAAAAATCTATTTATAATTATTCTATATTGTTCTTAATGGATAGAGTAGCCTGTCATGGCGCACAGGCGTGCGAATGTAAACACGACAGGCTATGGGTTCGATTACCACTCCAGGAAACAAAATTTTTCATTTCTTTGATTTGGTAACAAGGCAAAGCGCGGCGTTGAGATAGAAAATGGGAACGGAGAGTAGAAAATGGGGAACGGAGTGTCTTAACACTAGGTTACCTCCGCCTACCCTGCTATATGCGGGATACAGCGTGAAGTATGTATGTATGTATGTATGTACATACATCCATACATACATATGTATGGATAGAGTAACATTTGTTATCTGGTCTTTTTACAATACGCGCACAATAACTTGCGGGAATGATATTTCGTTTTCCACTTTACGCTTATTTAAAATAAAAAAGTTATCTATTAAGTGTAGGAACTCAACGCTGCATTTTATATTACCAATGCGATAGATATTTGTAATATGATACTTAATTTTCCTTATGCACCAAACACAACTAGTGCCTCTAAATCAGGCATGCACTTGTGCTATGAACCTTTATGATTTTTACGTAAAATTTAAATGTATTATACATATATTTAAACTTTACTTTTAATTGATTGAAAAGTATCTATTCATGTGTGAATCTTAATTTCTCTTCCCATTTTTTGTCAGCTTCACGCTATGTCTCGCATTATAGGGTATTCAAGGAGAATGAACTAACTTACCCAAGGAAGAAAGAAGGAGGAAATGAAAATAATTTAAATATGATTCTTCCGAGTGAGAATCGAACCCACAACCATTCCCACATACAAAAGCTGACCCACTGCGCCTAATAGCCTCTTTTTTTTTTTTTTTTTTTTTATGGACTCTATGACATCTTCCAATTTCATTACAAAAACACACTTAGTTAAATAAAGAACTATTACGCAATCCACATAAGATTTTATTTATATCTCAATCAATTTGACTATCAGCTTTCTATTCTACTGTATCTAGAATATTTTACAACTATAGATATGGTTAATCGAGAATTCCTGTTTGTTTATCATAGTGGGGTTTAAGTATAGCATTTTATAGCGTTGTTCTCACATAACACATTTAGCGTAAAGTCATTCTGTTAACTTTTTAGTTCAAGATAAAACGTTTAATATATGAAAAACTGGATTCGTTTAATAGTTTAATTATGAATACCGGAAGTTTGATAATTTGTGGTCTATCGTAACGCAGTGGGATTACATCTGACTTACTGATAACATATTTTTTTATTGTAGAGATACGCCCGCAATTTTAAAAATCCTTGTGGATCATCTGTACGTAGTCTGTCAGTCAATTAAATACTCTTAATCAACAACACATTTATTTGGACAAAGATTCATATTATAACGTTGATACAACTTTTAACAAATAATGCACTAATTTCGACCAATTTTGATTACCCTATGAACGGTTCTAGTGAGTTAATCTTAAAAGATAGACATATACTGTCGCGAACATTTTTTTAGATCATTTCAAGAGGAATAATTCTTTCATACATATATTTTTGGTATCTTGAACCGTTTTCGCAGCGCACGCGGAAGCCCTTAAGGATGAATAATTTTCCCCGTTTTTTCCACATTTTTCATTATTTCTTCGCTCCTAATAGTTGCAGCGTGATGTTATATGGCCTTCCTCGATAAATGCTCTATTCAACACAAAAGGAATTTTCTGTCTTAACGCTAGGTTCTCAGGTTCCCTCTGCCTACCCTGCTATATGCGGGTTACAGCGTGAAGTTAAAAAAAAAAAAAAATAACTGCAATAATCATATATAAATACGCATCGTCATATTTCTTACAAAATCTACAATTTCCAAGACATTCGTTACCATTTAATATAGTAAAATACATACAAATACTTAACTCACTATCGTTACGATAGACGTTTTAGGCTTTATTTTCCTTTCAATTACGTGAAAACCTATCGTAAATCCATTTACGATACCTTTTAGTTGACGTAAATACCTACGTTAAGACTTATATATGTTGAAATTGAGCACAAGTGAAATCAAAGTCAAAAGTACCAGTAAACTATTGTAATTCAGTACTAAATTATGCGATAGCATTGTGTTGTTAGCGAGATATAGTAGGTTCGATTACGTCAGATATTACCTATAGTGAAATATCTATAAATATAAATAATTGGAGTGTCTGTTTGTAATATGAAAATAACCGCTTTTTGCTACATGCATATGAATATATCTACGGTACATATACCTAAATAGCATTTTTTACAATTTTTGTGTGTCTATCTATCTATTTATTGCGGTTATCTTTGAAATGGCTAGACCAATTTTGATAGGACTTTTACTGGCAGGTAGCTGATATAATAAGGAATAACTTAAGCTACTTTTATTATAAAAAAAAACTTCTAATGTTATAAATTTAACACTATATAACTTTTTTGTTAAATTCAATACGGACGAAGTCGTGGCTACAGCTAGTAAGTAATAAAATGTGGAATATATTCAATTGAAGTCATGTTGTAGTTTGGAACGACCATGTAACTGAATATGCGCGGAAAGGAGCTGAGAATGTGTCGCCAATAAAATCAACAAATAATTAATTCTTTAGATATCTTTACGCACTCTTGGCACATTTCTAATATTGTAAATATTGTGTATGGCATGGTTATGGGTTCGAATGTTGTGGAATATGTATAAAGTATAATGTCTTAATTTTTTTGAGTTTTAAAAAATAGTTAAGAAAAACTAAGAAAATTTGAACGTAGCAGGATTCGAATTCGTGTCCCTTACACACCTAGCGCCACGATTAGCTAAATCAAGCGTTTAATATGTTCTTAGTAAATCACATCACATACGCTTGTTATAATTCTAATAAGAAAAATAAATTGAAAGGAATCTGAATAGAGGGCGGAGAAATTAGTCACTAAATTAAATTTTAACTTTATTACTATATATAACGAGTCTATATCTCATATTTATGTAAAATTGATATCACGTATCTGATAGAGGAGTATAAAGCAAGTAAAAGCTCTAAAAATATTGTTATTGGTATATTAAGAAAATATTTCTATTGTATTCTTTTTTTGTACAAGACAAATATGTTTTGAAAACAGGCCCTTTTATATTTTCTACAAGGACTTTTGATTTAATACCTACATTGGGTTAAACAAAAATATCTAATCCGCCATTTTGTTGCTGCGGCCATTTTGATTAAACAATAATATGATTGTAAATAATTGAGTTAAATTGAATTTGTCATCAAAATTAAAGGTACATTCTATATTCAGCTTAATAAATGGAGCTTAAAAACTTAGTTCAGAATTACTAGAGTCATGCATAACAAGTAAAAATAATCTTTGGATAAAAAATGTATGCACTTAGAGATTATAAAGAGTGCATATTGATATTTTAAAAAATCTGCTATATTTGAGAATTAGAAGTTTTTTACACTAATAAATATCATAATCAATTTTTTCTACATAAATATTTTCATATACCATATTTATAACAACAATTGCGCTTGTTCAATCGATGCACTAACGTGTCGTAACATTATATTACAAGACGCACAATAAAGTAATATTGTGAGATACTCGTACGATGAGTATCGTAATTAAAGTAACTTTCGTTATTGTGGCTCTAATGGCAGATTGTAAATCTAAACAGATATTAAGCCTGCAAAGGAATAGTTGATTTCACAAAGCCAATAAAATGAAGTATTCGTTTACGATGGATGCTTTTGTGGGTACTGTTTAAAATAATTCAAGTTATTTTTAAAGTAACTAATAGAATTTAAAGATATTTACACTGAGTAATATTGTAATTTCTTAAAATGTTTGAAATTTCAACACTTTTGGTCAGATTGCGGTTTAACATGCGGGGTAGGTATAGAATCTAGTTTTAAAACTCTCTGTTCTGTATTCTCCATTAATTAAGGGTTGTTCTTGACTTACTAGATGGTGTAAACCAACGCCGTCACGTATTTAACCAGGCCTATATGAGTATATTAACTTTGCTAAATATCCCGAATTAGCCTAATATCACGAAGTCAATTTAAATACTTTCTAACATTGATTGTTAAGTAGTCGAAATCAAGCCATATTTTATCTTACCAGAGAGGATACATAAAAATAACTTAGATATGATAATTTCGCTGAGTAGTAGTCGAACTTACAACCCGAATGGTTGAACGAACGAACGTTTTCAATCAGTTGCTGTTTCACTGCACTACTATGGACTACTAACATCAACTACATTTGTTATTAACCGAATAAATTTTATCTTTTTATTCTCATCGCATATCAAATGCTTATAATATATTTAAGTTCGATACCAGTTTTATTTTTGTAATAACAAAAAATGCAAAACCAATGTAAACAAAATAATAAAAAGGAATATCTAAACCAACAACGCAGTACGAGCTCTCGTAGGAAGCGTTTTATGATGCATTGTCATACTAAAATGTGCTAAGTTAGCTGCAGATCAATAAAATTTCGCTTATTTCACTCTTGTTCAATTTCGAAAACATATGATTTTAATACATGAACTCTTGGTGATTCAAATATAATGATTTATAACGCCTGTCGTGGCGCAGAGGCACAAGCGTGCGACTGTAAACGTGACAGGTTGTGGGTTCGATTCCCACTCCAGGAAATGTTAGTATTTTCATTTCCTGGGTTTGATAACAAGGCAAATCGTGGCGTTGAGTTCCGCCACTCAGCACACAATGCCTCAACTCGGCGGAAAGTGGGGAACAGAATTGTTGTAAGAGAACGAAGTGTCTTAACACTAGGTTCTCTGGTTCCCTCTGCGTACCCTGGTATATGCGGGTTACAGCGTAAAGTTACAAAAAAAATGGAAAAAAAGTGTATTAAAATTTATATATTTATTCGCGTTGCAATATTTTCTTACATTTATATACGGATGCATGGAGAGCTAGTGAAAATGAGTTAAAATCCTTCTGTTTTGTTTATTTCTAGGTAATATCGGAAAGAATATAAAATTTGATATAGAAGAGTTTAATGAATTAAGCATTCAAAAAGGTTACGAACCATATGCCCATAGCGAAAAAATGATTTTTTAAAAAAAAAAAACAATTTGAGGTTATCGTAGCACGATTGGACATCATCTAACTGTAAACGCGATTAGTAGTGAGTTCTTCCCTCAGGGATATGATTAAAATTAAATTATTCTTACTTCTTCGCTCTAGTAAGACAAGCGCGGCGTTGAGTTTCGCCACTTATCACGTATCTCAAATTGGGGCGAATTGAGGTGCTTGACAAAAGACTCTCTGATAACCCTATCATGATAAAACGTAAGGCTTAATTAAAAAAAAAACATTAGTAATTTTTTCTTTGTACACATATTTCTATTTAAATTTAATGTTTTATATAGTGTAATAAAATACATATATTATAAATATTGTTGCAATATCAAAGGAATATAATATTATTGTAAAGGAATAAAATACCAATGTAGCGTTTTAAATGATGCAATAAAAAGTAGAGATCGAAAGGTCCACTTCGTAATTGCTAGTTACAAAAATATTAAAGTATATATTTTTTTATTTATTATGTACTAATTTTCAGGCATGTTATAGAATTATAAAACGGACTTTTGATTATTATTTTATTAATACGAGAAGGCAAAAGCTTTCGATTTTCACGCAGAACTATGAAGGTCTATGAAATTTGGCATAGTTATAGTTTATATAGGGAAGGAGTGCAAGAAAACAATTTTATGACAATAATATAATAAAAGTAGATAAACTAATAAAATAGTATCACACACTGTCATTATTTGACATTTTCGATGCAAAGGCAAATGCGTAAAGCGGGGCTCTACAAATTTGAATTATATAAAGAAATGTTACTTTTTAGTGATATTAATTATTTATTGTACACTAAACGACTGAGATAAGTGACAGTGAAACTACTGCCTACGTAAACTATCTTGGACGGTATAAAATAGCATTAAAATAAATTTTCCTGATATTCCTACGGAAAAGAGAAAAAACAGTGTAAGGTAAATTCACTGTGGAAACTACGAAAATGGAAATAATATGGAACATTATAATCCACGCAATTGAAGCTGCGGGCGACAACTATCCTTCCAATAATTTAGGTTAGTTTCACTAGGTAGTCATTAACAATGACCTCATGGGCTAAACATGACGTAGGTTAGTATATAAACTATTTCTCATACATGTGTCAAAACTATTATTACATACTATTGACGTTTAACAATTTTTATGTAAGCATAAAACGAGTTGTTACAAAGTATATTGACAAATAGTGATTAAATAGTTTGCTAAAGTGTGCCTTTGTTGTGAGATTGGGTTCGGTCATGTTGTTTCAATAGTGAAGTGAAGATATATTTAATTAAATACGACGGTCAAGGAATGAAATCTTGTTACATTTTTAGTTGAAATACAGCTTAAGGCTTTAACCAGCATACCAGTGTAGACAGACGGAACGCGACACATGCCAAAACCTTGTTAAAGCGGAGGAAAATAATATAATTTAAATATAATTATTCCCCCGTGTGGGATTGGACCTATAACCATGGGGATTACAGTTCTACGCTATCCACTGTGCCGTTAGGGCTGAAATGCTATTATTATTTTGATTGTTTTCTTTATTTTCTGCTAAACAATAATAAGAAAATACCAAAAAAAGCTTCTACATTGACAAATATCTTTTCTCAAATGAAGTTCAAAATGTCATGTTTTACATATCAACAATTTTATTACGTACCATATTGGATTGAAAATGTTACTTTATATTGAGCTTTTATATTAAAAATCGTTAAATTGTTCCACAATGATTGCGTTACGTGTTAATTACAATCAAAATGAGCATAATTTTAATCCTAACTTATTTTTAAGTGTATTGATAAAAAGTTATTTTCAATATACAAGTGTCTTCCATTATAAAAATATTAAAACACAATTATTGTATGATTTGCATAAGGAATCGCGATTAAAGGTACGATCTGTAATTGTACTATCAATAACAATCGTAAAATACTTACTTTATTAGTGATAAGCGCTCTAAATATTGTTTTACCCGTTAAAAGTAATTAGCTATGTATTATATATATTATTAGAATGGTTGAAAATAAGTTATTATTTATAGATTTTTTAAATATTTCACGCTGTATCCCGCATATAGCAGGGTAGGCAGAGGGAACCTAGTGTTAAGAGATTCCGTTCCCCACTTTCCGCCGAATTGAGGAGGCGGACTGAGTGGTGGAACTCAGCGCCGCGCTTTGTTTTGTTACCAAACCCAGGAAATTAGTGATTTCTTGGAGTGAAGTGGTGAGGAATTTCCTGGAGTTGGAATCGAACCCACAACCTGTCGCGTTTGTGCCTCTGCGACACGACAGGCGTTAAATATTTTTGCAATAAATATTTGAATTATTTTTTGTTATAAAGTGCAATAAAGAATATATATAAAATTACACCTCTCGTAGCTTTTTTAAGCAAATAAAATCTAACAAGACATTCCTTTCTTCACATTCACTCTACATTATGAGTAAAGAACAGACGTCACTGTGACTTGAAAAAATAAAATTAAATCTTTTGTATTCGCAAGTTGTACATACATTGAATGAAAATATGTTAACTGCATTAATTGCATATATATTGGTATTCGACAACATGTTTTAGAAAACACGTACAACTGTAAAGTGTTTGAAATGTCGGGTAATGCGGTTAAAACAGTTTAAAATGAAACAATATTATATAATAATTTCGAAGCATAATTTTAATTTTCCAAATACATAGAGGTCATCGTGGCGCAGGACTAACTGTTAACGAGGTTGTGATTCAAGACTTATTTATATTGAAATTATTTTTATTTTTCCGCTATGGTAAGAAAAAGCGCAGCGTTGAGTTCCGCCACTTAACACGCTCGAAGTCGGGTGAAATGGAGAACGGAATATCACTAGATTTCCTGTGCCTATCATGCTATATAGAAAAAAGGGTAAGATTTTTTTTTTCAAATATTTTTTTTTTCTCATATATGTACAATACAAAGAAATCCGTTAAACTTAGGCTATTAAACGATACTATTTACAAATATATAACATATTGAATGTATATATTTAAAATCCTTTTAGTAAGACAGAATAATCTCAATTGCTTTCCTATTTACATAAACGGGGTTTAGCTAATGAAACTATATAAATTAGAGACATCGCGTGCCACCCCCGCTCTCTGCAGATTGTCTTTTTGCTAGATATCAAGTTGTATAAAATAGCACTCAGATGTAGCAGGTACTTTGTTTTACTGATTTATGATCGTGAAATTTTATACTTGCTTATTTTATTATGGCTTTGATAAAAATATTTTTTTGTTATTGTAGAAACTTTTCTAGAAGTTCTTTTTAGGTAAAGTAGAGCTTAGAAAATAAAACGAACTTTTTGTTTTTTCGTTCCGTACGTTATTGTATAGATACATATGGCGAAGTTGTCAAATATATTTTAATTGTCAAATACATACTGTGTCCAATATATAGCGTGACGTTTTTGCACTTCAAACCCACTACCACCTACATAGAAGACAAAATTATTATAATTAGCATTATAATAATTGGTTATTTTTCTTAAGCTTACATTGTTGTAGTATTTACCACACATTTAAAACGTGGCCAGAAAACAGGTAAGTTTAAAAAGTAATTTCCCTTTAAATGACATCGAACCTCGCATGCAATACACTCCAGTATTGTTTTAAACAATTATGTTCATTCCGTATTGCGGTTAAATAATTATAGGCTATTATTTACTTACGCACTCAAATTGCTATATATCATGAGATCGTGAAAATACTTGAAAAAGTAAGTAATTTTTTAAATTTTTTATACTTATAATGAGATAATTAACTAATCAAACTTTTGTGAATATATTTTTCTTACATTAAGTCATTAAGTTGAAGTTCAAGAGTAGAGTCTAAATTTTTAGAAGAAATTATTATTTATACTAGACTTGCTGTATTTATCTATGAAAAAGATCTATCAAAAATAAAAGAAAATTAAAAAATCAGCTTTATGCTTTATCCCATCAAGCAGGATAGTCAGAGTAAACCTAGTGTCGAGACACTCCATTCACCGCTTTCCACCTGAGTTGGAGTTATTGCGTGTTAAATGACGGAATTCATAATAAAATCTTTCAAACAACTCCGTGCTTTTTTTTGTTATTTTATTCTTAAATACACATAATTAAATAAATAAAGAATAAATTTAATGAATAATAAGTTGTAACTTAAAAAATGAATACTGCTCCATTTAAATCTGATGTAACGTAATAAGCGAAACAGTAATACTAAATTGTTCCAAAAGAACAAATTCTTTTCCTCCTTTAAAAGCAATAAAAGTTTTGTTATTTTCAAATAGTAATTAAATTAAATATTTATCACTTAATATTCATATAAATAGTATGGATACGTTGTTATACGGTTACAATGATTTTTTTCTTCTTATTGCAAAGTGCCGTAGAAAAGACTTCAACGCATGACAGTTACTCATGTTCGACGATATACCGCATTTTGTGAACGTGTGGTACCAATTTTAAGCAAATACTTCTTTTAAATATATGTTTTGTTTACTTTTTATTTTTGTTAAATAAGTGTATATGCTAATTACGTTCAAGATTTCGAAATAATTGAATATTTTTTGCTTGCCAAATAATGAACAACGATATACAAACAAAGTAATACAAATGTAATAAATACTCATTCATATATTTTTTTGTTAAATTAAATTTTTTTATTTAATTCAGAATTTTTCCTAGTTGTCTATACAGTATCTATTTTGTAAATTATAAAATATTTTTAGCAGATAAAGGCAATGTAGAGTCAGATCGCTCTCTACCTAATATACATATTTAATAAAAAGACACAGCGTATCGTTTCCGTGTAATATAAAAGACCACTATCACCTGATATTCTGCGACCGTTGCCATGGTTACGCATACCGATCCGCCGCATGCGCAGCGACAGGTTGTAACAAAAGCCTTTGTATTACATTAATTGATTGCAGAAGTCATTCAAGTATTAAGTTTCAGAATCTAAATAATATGATAGTTAAAGTTTGTTATCTAGCTGAGCGTGACTGGTATAAGTTTCGACTATTTGTAATGTAGAGTCATTTTTTTGTACATTAGTACAGATAAAAAAGATAAAAGAGATGTAGATATAGAACAGTATAATAAGAATTCTTATCTTTTTGTAATAAAGTAGTATTAATATACATATAATTGCCTTCATGTTTACGAAAGTGTACACATAATATTTATATAAATAAAATAATTATGTGTTGTCGGTCAAAATGATATGTAAAAGCTGCTTCATGCAATTAAATTGAAATATATTTAAATAAAAAGTTTCATTAATTATATTTAAATCTTGTATTGCGTGCATTACTTTTTCAAGCTAATTTTAAATTGTTACCTTAAATTAAAGGCGTGTAATTACTGAGTATTGCCTTACATCGTAGGTATAAACATAATATTTTATAAAAAAAAGCAAATATTAAAAAGAAAAAAGGATTAGAGGAAACATTGTTGTTTCCATATTCGTTTTTTTTTGTAACGTGAGCGCTTAAGCGTAAAATTTATCAGGCTAAGGGGAAAAAAAAGACAAAAATGATTATAATCTCTCATATCGCTTATGTTTTACTAAGCGTTTTAAATATTACCTATAAAAGATTATGTTAATTGTATTATAATGTGTAATTTAACAATTCTATGAGGAAAGCTAGAGTATAAATATTCGTATCTATTGTATAAATACATGTTTGAAGACTATAATTATAATATACTTACTATGATCAATTGAATTTAAATAATGCTTAGTGTTTGTTGTTCTCCTATATTCAATTTATTAAAGGTACGACTATGTAATTATATGACTACGGTTACTTTTAAATATTTTTCCTTGAACTCTTGTCGTTGTATCTTTTCTTCTATTGTGGTTTCGCCAAGTTTTTTTTTGAAAAATCCCATCATTACATATGTCACGGCGTAATTTATGGCATGAGAGATAAGATGTGCCCATAATGTATGCATGTGTCATATATATTTAAGTAATTTTGTATAATTTTAAATATATTCTAGATATATTTTAATATTGTTTACATATTTTAGAAAAAAGAACAATAAAATTTTATCAATAATTTGCTCATATATTTATGTACACGTAGTGCATATATACTAGTTTGTATATATACAGTGCGAATAGAAAAACTTTCTAATATAGTAGAGTTTCTAATAAGAGCTCATCATTGATGAACAATAATTAATTAAACAACAAAACATAATATTTGAACAATACATTAATAATACTTAAACCGAAACTTAACAGATACTTATCACGCAAAACGCAATTTTAAAACCCAAAAATAAAAACATACCTTAAAGACGATCGATATCACTAAACAAGATATAAACAACGTGCGTCACTACACATAACTGTGTCACAGTCCACTGTTCACTGCACTGTTAGGACATCACTAAAATTCATAGTCATATTTTCAGTGAGTTCGTAAATCCAATATAAAATAGGGATGTACGTAACAACCTGACCATTGGCTTGCGTAGACGCAACTGAAATCACCTTGCAAGGCCCACTCTATCTGTCTCACTCATATTGTGGAAGCGTCTCTTTCTAGCGGGCATTGTGCTTCCAACTGGCTTGACAATAAATTACCTATAGGAATCTAATCAGTTTAATAGATGTGTGATTTCTTTTTAATTCAGCCTATTTTAATGGTAGTCTCTACTTTGATTGAAAATCTTAGATTTACTTAAATAATAAATATTTACTTGAATATCTAATGTTTATGTAAATTTCGTATTTGTAGAGTAAGTATAGAGAGCTTAGTAATGTATGGTTGCAGCATCCACTTTTGACTGACTAATATTTGGATTACTCAAACCGTGTTATTATTATTACTATAAAATTTCCTGTAGATGCAAAACGTCCAAAAGTTTCTTTAAAGCTTCACACTAGAAAATGTGTAGTAAAAGTTCCAATACACTTCGATCTCAACTTTCTGCCGAAATCGAGTGTAGGGACGTAGTGTCCCTCTGCGCCACGATGGCTTCGTATAAATATTTTTTAAGTGATATTTGAACCTACAATTTTAAAACTACTTGCGAAAATTAAATGAACATAGGCACAGCTTCACGCTTTACCCCAAGCGGAGTAGTCTGAGCGCCAAAAGCTACGATATAAGCTTAATTCTTCCGCCTTGTTCACGAACATTAACTCCTTTATACATTCCCACTTTTCTTCTTGCTCTTTATGTGATTTTCCTCTAGTATCATAAACTATATCCTAGAAGGTCAACCGAAGTCTCCTCCTACCTCTGTTGTTGCTTACCTTTGCTTCATATATCTTTCTTACCATTTTTTCATCACTCATCCTCTAGGCTTGCCCAAACTACCTGACGTTCTCCTTTATTCTTACTAAAATATTATCACTTTTTTTTTCTTTTTAACTTTACGCTGTATCCCACATATAGTAGGGTAGGTAGAGGGAACCAGAGAACCTAGTGTTAAGACACTCCATTCTCTTACAAGAATTCCGTTCCCCACTTTCCATCAAATTGAGGCATTGCATGCACTCATCCTCTAGGCTTGCCCAAACTACCTGATGTTCTCCTTTATTCTTACTGTAATATTCTCACTTATTTCGAGACCGAAACTTCGAGTTGAAGTTAAATAAAGCGCTGTTTCTATGTAGTGAAAATTATCTATTTTGTTTAATATGAGAAATGTCTTTGTTTAAATTTTAATAGTTATTTTTAAAATAATGTCTGCCAAAATTTGAATAACAAATTTTGTATTTTTAGCCTATGCCGTGTTTATATTAATTTTATTCATTAATTAATAAAAATTAATTAAATATATTCAATTAATTAATTATATGTAGATCTTGATCGTAAAAAATATGTTCGTTTTTTAATATCTTTGCTTGGGGATAAAGAAGAATTACAATGAGAAAGCTTTTATTTTATGTGTGTTAAACATTTTTTTAATCTGTTTATGTGTATCAATATGTATTAGGAAACCGGTTTTAAAAATTTTACAGGTTTTTTTAAACGTGTGGAAATCCGTTACGAATACTTAATTGTGGACTCGAAAAGGTAATATGGGACTACAGAGCGGCAGATATAGGCCGTCCGTATACCTATTAAAACTTCATGGTGCTCCTTTCGAACCGCCACTAGCCGAGGTCAGGGGAACACCCCAGTCTTCGACGAACCCAGGTGGCGGTAGCCTGTCACGGAGCGTCACGTCACGGAGTCAAGGGTGGTGATACACCCTCGAAGATCTACTCAAAGTAGCGCGTAGGAGCAACCTCCCTAGACATAGATAGAGCACTAACATATATTTTCGAATAAAAAAATATATGTGGTTAACTCATTTAAAATAGTTTCATTTAAAATATATATAAAAAAATAATTCAGCATCTTGACAATAAATTCTCAGGTTCTCTCTGCCTACCCCGTTCTCTGGGATACAGGATGAAGTTATAAAAAAATAAAAAAAACACGTAAACGAAAGCACGCAAACGCATTATATTTATTTACTTTATATTCAAATATTTGTTAGGTGGTAGGAGGTTCGTCCTCCGACTGGCTCGCGACCACTATCATGTCAAAGACGAACCGCCAAATATCTAATGATGTGTTCCGGTTTGATTGCATGTAAGCCAGATTTTCCCCTTTCCCACCCATCCTTTCCCCAAAATGTGGTGGTTCTGATAGTGGACTACTACATTGTCCCCTCTTCCATCAGTATCCTCTAGGTTGGCAACGCATCTACAACATCTCTGGTGTTGTAGATGTCTATGGGCGAAGGTAACCACTTACCATCAGGTGGTCCTTCTGCTCGTTTGCCGTCCGTTATCAATAAAAAAAAAATATTATAAATAAATGTTTACCTAAATGCAATAATTTCGCCAGTCCATTGCTATTTCCAATAATATTTCAACACTGTTTACCCAAAGCACAACATAAACACTAAGGAAGAGTAAACAAGTTTTCAGTATGGAATAATATTAAATTTTATTAGAATATAGGTAATATTTAATGGGAATTAGCTTTACAAATCAACATGTGACCAACAGTTAACGCTAACTATTAGCTGTTGTTAAACGCAGCTATCTATAACCGTTTGAGGTCGGGAGGTCATTTTCTACGCAGGATTTCAATACGTATGTCTGTATGTATATATGTATGTATGTTAGGTGTGAATAAGTTGATAAATCGAAAATTAATACTTTTTAGAGAAAGCTTTTAAGTTTAAGTTTTATATATAAAGTCTGATTTTATTTTAATGAAATACAATTTCACGTTTTATTAGCATAGTCGGAGGGAACTTAGTGTCCGTACAAATCCTAGACATTGTGGTCATTGCTAGTTGGCGGAGCTTAACGAAGCGCTTTGTTTTTCCAAGGCAGAGAAATGAAAATGATTATAAATATAATCATATCCTCGAGTTACAAGAGAACCCATAACCGACCGCTTTTATAGTCAGATGCTTTTCCACTGCTCTACTATGGCCACATTTATCTTATTTAATACTTTTTTGGGTGAAAATATTTGTTTTGCTCGATTTTTTTTACCCACCCTATAAATAAAGCAATTGTCGTGCTTATTAATATTAAAAGAAATTATATGTGCCAGTTGACTTATTAACTTATTCACGCCTAATACGGATTTAAATTCAATTTTATAATATAGTTAACAACTCTATTTGAATGATTAGTATGAATATTTATATTGTAATTATTGTATTAAAATTATTATTGTAGAGAATAATTCAAGTTTTATTACGTTCACTTAAACATTAAAAGCTTAATCATATACTAAAATAGAATATACCGTTTCTTACGTATATTGCGATAGGCTATCGTGGTGTAATGGATAGTATTTGACTGTAAACGCGATGGTTGCGGGTTTGAATCCCAGTCGGAGACTGATTATATTTAAATTATGTGCATTTTCTTGCCCTAGTTAGAAAAAATGCGGCGTTGAGTTCCACTACTTAGCACGGAGTGTCTCGAATTTAAGTGGAAAGCGGCGAATGGAGTGTCTTGACACTTTTACTACTCTATTATGTGGGAGAGAGTTAAGATTTTTTTTAATTAATTAACATAATCATTAAGTTTAGAAGTCATGGCGCAGTGGTCAGCGCCTAATTATAAACACGATGGTTGTGGATTTAATCTCTGCTCAAAGACTGATTAAATGACTGATTGAAAATTACGCGGATGGAGAAGCATTAGAACTTGGCACACTTATAATTTATATAGCAAAGGAGTGCAAAATGATAATATATTTTTAAAACAATGTATAAATATATATCAATTTAATAAAATAAATGTCATAATTGCTACCATGGTTTTACATCCATGTTTATATAAAATGACATATACGTTGCTAGGCATTAAACATTTTTCTTTGATCTCGAAGCTTATTATGTTTCTAATATAGAGAACAGAGAATATTATAATAAAAAAAAACTTTCTAGGCATCATTCAATTGGCGCTTTCACAATTTTCCAATACAAAACGTAAACAAGGATACGTCGTCTGCGGTTTTTTACTAAGCGAAGGTAAACATAAGAATACGGGAGCTCACATTAAAACTAACTATGTAAAAACTTAAAAGACAGCTATGTGGGTATAAGGCAACTCAAGACCTGACTTATTATCTAGCCTTAACCGGCTAACTTGGGAAGTGCACACGGAATACCAAAAAGTATTATGATTTATTTTAAATATATACATTTAATATATTTAATATGTAAAAATTAATTATATTATAATAAAATTCAAAATATTTATTATTTATTTCTTGTTTCATCGAGCTTTTTTATTGAAAAATATATGTATGCAAAGCTTTCGGTATTTTATAATATATAATTTTTATCATAAAAAAATATGAATAAGTTCTACCAATTTCAATATATCCTAACATTAGTGACACATTACATACAAATAAGACAAAGTCTTAAGACATTTCAGTCGCATATGCACAACAGACGACAATCGTAAAGTACACCTTCAATTCCAGAGTTGGGTGAGCAATGACTCTACAACGATGTAAGTTTTCACTCATTACGTATTCCAAACGCAATAGAATTGCTGTACCTTAATGTTTATAGTGGTTACTATACTGTGTAAATGTAAAGATTACACTTTATTCCCTTATTTATATTGTAATAATGACGTTCTAAATTTGGTCGCGTAATAAGCAACTAGAACAGATAGCCAGTTTACAATTTTTGAGGTTAATAAAGGTTTTTTTGCAAATTACTTAGAAATTTGATAATTAAACATTTTAATTTAAGCTGAAAATTTAGAACTAGTTAAAATTTTATTGCATATTTCGAAGTATTTCAAAAAAACTTAATGTATGGAACCAAAAAATCCTCCAAAGATAAAACCATCAATATTTTCAAAATAAAAAAAAATGTTTTTTTTTAAAACCAATTAGCTAAATAAATATAAAATAACATAACCGTATCGTAACAGTTATTTGTCCACCTAATTATCGCTTGGAACCGATGTAGAATATAATTTGTAATACAATGCGCCTGCGCACGTACGTCCATGCAAAAAGTAGTCGCTCCCCAAATGGTCACAGGTTTTCCTACCAACGGATTATTCTCAGATTGTATAAGAAATGAGATGATTTTTCTTAGAGATAAATGCATTGGAATAAATACTTATAGTTATTTAAACATGACAGACTTGAAGTCGCGTAAAATACACGTTGCCTTGGAAACGTGTTGCTTTTTATGAAAGTTTTTTTTTAACTTCACGCTGTATTCCGCATATAGCAGGATAGGCAGAGGGCACCTGAGAACCTAGTGTTAAGACACTCCGTTCTCTTTCAACAAATCCGTTCCCCACTTTCCGCCAGATTGAGGCAGAGTGACGTTGCTTTTTATGAAAGTATATGTTGAAAATATGGTAGTGTACAATGTTTTCCACATAGCAGGGTAGTCAAAGAGAACTCACTCACTTTATTTTTCCCTTTCCGTCGAAATACGAGACGTTTACGTGTTGCGTTGTGGAATTAACTCATACCCCTGATTGGGAATCGAGCCCACAACCACTAGCGTTTAAAATCTAGCACTGATTTATTGCACCAAGATGGCCTTCTTCTTATTTCTTATTTGTTTCATTAATTTAACTTATTTCTAATGCTTTGTAAAAATCATACTCAAAAAAATCATAATTAAGTGTACAACTGAATTATTTTCTTAAAAAACAAAAAAATTTCAAAATTGTCTTTTGTATATTAATATTAAGATAAGTATATATACATTATAATCATAAAGATGCTCCATTATTTATTGTTCACGCTATTTTGAGACATTGTATATTGAATGATGGAACTCAACAAGAAAACATCTTACTCTCTTCTAATCTTGTTTCCTGTTTTTCCCCAACTTATAGAAAGATATTACTACACTGAAACAAATTTAAGCTAATATTTGAACTCACTACCACTTCACTCAGTCAAAAATATTCCCACTGCGCCAAGATATCATCGTAATTTATTGACGTAAACTTCCTAAAACCCATTCATGTATAAAATCCATTGTGCAATAAAGTAACAGGTAAAATCCGAGAACAAAACTTATGTACCTTATGTAACGAGAAACGAGGAAAAGGCAACGTTATTTCTACTATTTATTTAATTCAATTATGATATGATGACGTAAGTGATATGTAGTCAAAATGTTATAGGCATTCACCCGACTTTAAAAAAAGGAGCTTCTCAATTCGTTTGTTTTTTTTTCTGTGATATGTATATGGTTTTTTTTTACTTCACGCTGTATTCTGCATATATCAGGATAGGTAGAGGGAACCTGAGAACCTAGTGTTAAGACACCTCGTTCCCCACTCTCCGACGAATTGAGGCATTGCATGCTGAATGGCGGAACTCAACGCCGCGCTTTACCTTGTTACCAAACCCAGGAAATGAAAAAATCCACGCTTGTGTCTCTACGCCATGACAGGCGTTTTACATATAGTAGGTGAATCAATTTTAATCATTCTTTTCTTATCATAGCCAGCTTATGATGTGGTTCCATTTAAATTAGTTAAGATCTGACTGGGACTTTTTGAGTTATTTGCTATAATTTTATATTTCGTGTATTTTATTTGAAGTCGGTTAAATTTTTCGCTCCAATGTCTAACAAGCTACTGTGCTGGAAGGCCCTATATGTTTAAAAACAATATTCTTTTTCTTAAAAATAATAAATTTATACTTAGAACAGTAGTCCTTAAAAATATAGTTATTTTTATGATAGAATAATAAAAAAATATGTATGAAATGAAAATAAGAAAGATATATATATTACATACAATATCATAAAGTTCTTCATGTTAACTCCAAACCTCCATATAAAAATCCATATTAATTATTCTTTATTGTATTTAAAAAAATACATAGCCTGTGTTGGTGGAGAAGTAACAATATTTAGGGTCCAATTATGTAAAAAAATAAAAAAATAGTAATATATTATAGTATTAATTTAAGTAGAAAAAAATTTCTCTCATAAAATGAACGGTTGCCAATTAACAGAGGAACTAAGATGTTTTAATGATGAATGTTCGAATTGATACAGTCGATTGTATTACAAAACCGCAAAATCATCGACCGGACACGTTAGAAATTCTTTACCATGTCGTTAAATAACTCATTCGTTATTTTTGTAATGGAAACACATATATTATAGGTGTCTTATCTTTTTTTGTGTCTAATGTTTAACAGACATTACGCGCTGAGTAGCGGAACTCAACGCCGGACCTTATCTTTCCAAATTGGGGAAATGAAAAAAATTTAAATACAATATAATTATTCGGCCGAATGGGAACTGAACCGACGACCAAGCACGTACACAGTTAGACCCTGTCCCACTGCGCCAGGATGGTCTACAGCTTTTGATATGTTTTTGTTTTCTTATGTAGAATATTTGACGTTAATTGTTTTGCAGCTTCACGCTTTCACACTCCGCTCTCTAGTAGGCGGAACTTAACACCCATTCTATTTTATTAGAGTGAAATAATATAATTCAAATATCATTTTTCATAAAAAAGTGTTTAAATAACACAAATACAAGATTTACAGTTAAAGCTTAAATTTAAAAATGTTCGTGTCTTTCTTCTCGGCTTATTATTTTTTTCACGCCTGTTACTTATATATAAAATACAAAAATAGTATATACATTCTTAGATTTCAATAATCAATATATTAAGACAATTTTTTTTCATCTTATAACTATTATAAATTAATTATAATGAACCACACTCACCGCCTTTACGCCTGTCGTGACGCAGAGGCACAAGCGTGCGACTGTAAACGCGACAGGTTGTGGGTTCGATTCCCACTCCAGGAAATGTAAAATTTTCATTTCCTGGGTTTGGTAACAAGCCAAAGCGCGGCTTTGACTTCCGCCACTCAGTACACAATGAGGTCTGAGGTTCCCTCTGCCCACCCTGCTATATGCGGGATACAGCGTGAAGCTAAAAAAAATAATCGATAAACTTTTACTATCCTATGAAGAACTGCTTTTTAGGAAAACTAAGTACTCTCATATCCTGCTTTACGATATGCTGGCATCAGATCCTTGGACGTCCGTGAAAACTCCGTGGACAGACATATAAAAATACTTCCTATTAATATAGTTCTTAGGCCGACGCACCTGTCAATATCATCTCACGCGACGACGATCTTGGAGTCTATTTAACTTAATACTTGTAACTATTGCTAATAATAAAACAGAACGTGAGGAACGGAGTGTCTTAACACTAGGTTCCTGCCTACCCTTCTTTATGCGGGATACAGCGTGAAGCTATGTATGTATGTATAAAACAGAAATTTAAAGAGCTTAATCAAACTTACCACTCCTGGGTTTGGTAACAAGGCAAAGTGCGGCGTTGAGTTCCGCCCCTCAGCACGCAATGCCTTAATTCGACGGAAAGTGAGGAATAGAATTGTTGCAAGAGAACGGAGTATCTTAATACTAGGTTCTCAGGTTCCCTCTGCCTACCCTGCTATATGCGGGATAATGCGTGAACAGAAAAAAAAAATGAAACTTAAACTATGTTATGTAGAAATTGGAAGACAAATTAGACAATATGTTCAACGAAAATGTAAACAAAGTGTCACGTCCCTATACATTATCAGTCAAGCACAAAAGACGCGTAAAGAAAAAAAAAGCGCTATAGTAATCAAAAATTCTATTTCATTAATCTAAATTAGACGGTACATCGACACGAAATAAGTGTGGCTAACAGTAAACTCAAGGTAAGTTTTAACAAAAACACCGATCGGACCTCAATTATCTGACCAATTGTCCGATCGGACTATAAAGTTAATCTAACACTGCCATTAAGTACGACCGTATTAATCTTAGCGTTGATTAGTAAAACTATAAAAGCGGAAGTATCAGAAGAATGTGGTTAATGAGGGACTCAATCCCAATCCCAATTTTATGGCTGGCCGTTAAAAAGCAGCTGGCAATTGTTTAATTGTTGCCTACTATGTCTAGCCGTGGGAAGGCTGACGGTGAAAGTATAAGTTAGGTTATGTAGACGATTTTATAGCGTCACCTTAGTTCTAAATTATAATTATGTAATAGTGAAGAGGTTTTATATTCTATGTATTATATAGTTTTTATAGAAAGCTCTTGAGAAAGCTTCTTGTGTATGGTTTTTTATATTAAGTTCTAAAATCACGTTATGGTACATTAGAAATATATTTTACTCGACATTATAGTTTTCGGTTTGAGTTTGTTGGATGCAAAAAGACATCATTTTTCAAGAGTCTATCTATACTAGTGTCCCCGTTGACGCGTTAATAACGCGTTCTAGCAACGTACTTATATGTCACTGTAGAAAAACATGAATGTCAAACCAAGACAGTGTGTAACATTTATTTTATTAATTTTATATATTTTTTATGTATTATTTTAAAAAGATTTATCATCTATTATTCTGCACACCTTTGCTATATAAACTATAAATGTGACAAGTTCCATGGTTCTCCGTCCGCGTAATTTTCGAAAAAAGGGGCCCAAAGTTATTGCTTGTCGTATCGCAGAGGCACAAGCGTGCGACTGTAAATACGACAGGTTGTGGGTTCGATTCCCACTCCACGAAATGGATTTTTTAATTTCCTGGGTTTTGTAACAAGGCAAAGCGCGCCACTCAGTACGCAATGCCTCAATTCGACAGAAAGTGGGGAACGGAGTGTCTTAACACTAGGTTCTCTCTGCCTACCCTGCTATATGCGGGATACAGCGTGAAGCTATGTATGTATGTATGTATGTATGTATGTAAGTTTTTGCTCCACGTATTTGTATATAGATAACAAGTGTATATCATTATAAAAGTAAATATAAAATATTAATTAAACATTTAAAATTGTAATTATAATAATATGCGTCAACAGAACAGCATCCGAAATACATCTGGACATATCAAAAGTAACAGATAAGATAATCGTTGCGATAAATTCTTTGTACCGTTCTTTTTAATCGTTATTGACTCTTATTAAATTTGTAAACTTGTTAACAAGCTGAAATTGTTGGAAATGGCCTAAATATATGATTTCAAAGGGCTTTTTTTTATGTTTATATATTTTTAATTGTTATCCACTTCTTAATATTTTGCTTATTGTCTTTGAAATTATCGCAAAAATCGAAAAAGAAATTATGGGTTCTTTCTGCCTAATTTACGTTTGCAAAGAAAAAATAACATATTCTATATTATATTTCGATATTATTCATGATTTAATAAAACTAATGTCCCCGTAAATGCGTTAATAACGCATTGCGTAGTGACGTATATGTCAATTTGTATTAACATAGATGTCAAATCATGGTAGTGTGTGTAACATTTATTTTGTTAATTTAATATTTATTTATTTATTTATAATATACTTTTTATGCATTATTTAAAAAAAATGGTAGCATTCTGCACTCCTTCTCTATATAACCTAAAAATGTGCCAAGTTTCATGCTCCTGCGACTGCGTAATATTTGTTAAAAGGGATCCAAAGTTTTTGTTTCACGTATTTATATATAGACTAACGTATAAATTCAAAATTAAATTAATTATAATTAATAATATTTTCACTTTAAGCTATCTCTTATCTTAATGTTATGCGTAAAAGTACATGTTCTGCGTATTTGGCGATATAACGCAAAACAAATAGTCGTTACCTGTAAACTGTATTTAGCTGATTTAGTTGATGATAAAAATATTAAATTTCCCTGTTTATAATATAAATATTAACTTGAGAATTGAATAAAATCATTAAATTAATATGAATTAATTAAGTACTTGTAAAGTGATCTTTACACAAGGAGGTTTCAGAATGGTAAGTGGGTTCAGATCCAAGAAGAAATCAGCTACAATTAGAGCTTTTTAGATAAAATAATCGTGTATGTACAAAACACTGTGTAATATAATATGTAAACGAAATTACGTAATATAATAATAAAGATTTTAATAAAAAAAAACCGATTTCAAATGAAATCCTCTAAAAAGTAAAATTTTATTGAAATTTAAACATTTTATATTACGAATAACCCCAAAACCGCTGGTCAAATCTTAACTAACTTTAAACTAGAAGTATACCTCATATAAAAAAAATCATCGAAATTTGCTTTACCCATTGTAAAGTCATATGGTAAAGTCAAATTAAGAACTTCCTCTTTCTTTGAAGTCGGTTAAAAACCTACTAAAGTGCATTCTTACCACTTCCTTCGTTTTGCGCAAGCATTTATGTACTATTATTAATATTGACATATACCTACAAGTAAATTAACATTAATTAACAATCGTATTACGGTCTGTTAGCTTTTACTATAAAAAATGTAAGCCATTATGTTTTTAAAACGCTTTAAGCTCTATATATAAGAGAATAAATAGGCCTATCGTGGCGCAGAAGCACAAGCGTGTGGCTATAAACACGACAGGTTGCGGGTTCGATTCTCACGCCAGGTAATGAAAATATCAAATAATATTTAGTATTTACATTTTCTCGCCCTGGTAACGGCAAAGCGCGGTGTTAAGTTCCGCCTCTCACGAAGTGCGTCAGTCAAATGCGTCGGCGGAAAGTAGGGAACGGAAATGTTAAAAGAGAACGGAGTGTCTTAATACTAAGTTCTCTGGTTCCTTTTGCCTACCCTGCTATGTGCGGGATACAGCATAAAGCTATAAATATATTTTTTTCTGAGTCGAAACGCATTAAAGTGTGAAAACAGTGTAATTTTACTATGGAACGTGCGGTGTTAAATTGACCAGAAAACGTTCACACCTAATTTTTATGTTTACATGGTCATGGATGGTTGGTCAAGTGAGACGCCCCTTAGATCGTTTAGGATTTAGTAGTCCAATTATATATTATGTTTATTAATTGATATGGTAATTGAGATCAGTGAATTGTTATAATGTGATGTATATATAGTTTCTTTTTAATAGAACTTCTCTTTCAATTAAATTATATTTTAGTACTTGCCTAATTTAAGCAGAATTTAAGTATACGAGTAATTTGTTATTGATTACTTTTTTTCTACAAAATTATAATGTCATTTTAAAAGAAATTAAAAACTCGAAAATATATAGTTATTTGAAATGTTTATAAATATTATATTTGTATAAAAAAAATTGTAGCATTTGAAGCCTCTCGTTAAATTTTATTTAAATTTATAAGTGATTTTTTTACCTTAAGTAAATGAATAATATTGTTAAATGTTAAATATGAGAATTGTTAAATATGAGCTATATTACCGAAAAAAATAACTTCATTCAGTAATTTTTGAGTGAAAGAGTAGATGGATGTCCATCTATCACAAACTTTAACAATTGAAATATTAGCAGGATTCCTTAATAGTTTTTGAATCGACAACCATTACCTACTTAGCAATTTTGGCACGTTAGGCAACAGCATATACTCGGTAGCCGTCATCGCTAAGTAAGACCAGTTCACGGTATCAAATAACTAATTGGCAGATAATATCTTATTATGGTAGCTAATGCTAACTTTGATTTATCTATACTTTACCATTTACTACTGGTTAATTATTAATTTTCACAATCTGATAAGATTCAACCAACATTCTATTAGGCAAGTGGAATTATAACAACGAGTTTATATTTTGTAACCCAATTCTACTAGAATACGTTAAAAATTGTATGTTATTTCTATGTATGGTTTATTTCAAGATAAATTACTATATTCGGTGAACTTAAATCATCACATTTAAAATCAATAACAATTTCTTTGTTACTAAACGAATATTTATTTTGTAAATATATATTTTTTTAATATTATTTCTTTTTAGCTTCACGCTGTATCCCGCAATAGCAGGGCAGGCAGAGGGAACCTGAGAACCTAGTGTTAAAACACTCCGTTCTTCACTTTCCGCCGAATTGAGGCATTCCGTGCTGAGTGGCGGAATTCAACGCCGCGCTTTGCCTTATTACCAAACTCAGGAAATCAAAATGCTAATCTTTTACATTTCCTGGAGTGGGAATTGAACCTATAGCCTGTCGCGTTTACAGTCGCACGTTTGTGGCTCTGCGCCACCACATGCGTTTTGAGATATGTAATATTATAGTAAATACAAATAGAAATGTATATATGCATTGAGCGAACAAAATCCCTCACTATTCGTTTCGCCAATTTTCGTATGTCTATTCTGCTAAATATGTTTATCAGTTACCTGATGACTATGTTACAATTTCTGTCTAGTACCAAATTGCAGTGACTTTTTAAAATATATTATTACATATAAAACTATTTCGTTTGTTACTGAGTGTTGACAGACAACGCGTAGCCGAAATTACTGTGCATAGGTATTTGATATTTAATTCACGGTAGGTATAGGGGATCACTAAGGTAGGATTTCCCGAAATTCCTATGGTAACGTTTGGCATTTTACTCGTTATATAGAAATACAGTTCAGTTAGCAGGTTTATTATTATTTTTTACTAACAAGCCATTTATAACCAGATTTCTAAGTAGCATTTATAAAAACAATTGAATTACTTCGTTCTTTGTGCTAACTAAGGACACTTGCTTGTACTTGCTATATACTGAAAAACAAATAGCTTTTGTAAACGAAAAAAAGAGAACAAACAATACAAAAGCCGTTATATTTAAAATATTAACCAAAAAGAACCGACTTAAAATAAAAAAGTAACATAATTACGAATAACTCAAAAACTACTCGACCGATCATAACTAAATTTAAATGAATCATCTCATAAAGAAGCAGTTAAATTTATACCCTCCTTTTTTGAATTCGATTAATAATATGACAAATAAACTATACGTATCAATATAATACAGATAACATTTATACAACTTTATTTACCTTATCTGTAACTACAAAATATTCTTGATACTATCGGCCGGATGGGTCTATCAGATCAAGACTCATCGGTAACTGTACATTAACTCTCACTGACAAACCGGCCGTTGGTTTTTGCTATCGTTCACCATTTAGATACGAATCTTGATAATCTTTGTATTAATAATGAAAATAACTGCCTAGATCTGTTTAACTAAATATACCCAGTTATAGTATCGTAGTTTAACTTTGTTGAAACGATTATGTATATATTTATGTTATTATTTAACAATGAATTAGTTTCTTTAATTAGAAATATTCTAAAAAGAATCTAAAAACATTATTTAATTCTATCATCCATCGCGTTTCGTAAAATTGATAGAGACAAATAGCACTTACAATATTTTAAAACATTGCGAAGTGGTGTAGACGAATACTAAAATTTAACATCTATACTATAAATATAACTACTTCTGACAATCTCGAATGGGATTTGATGAGTATACACGTACTAGTCCTGATGCACTAAGGCCTTGCATGGGCATACCTGTTAGTTCTGACAAGCAGTGGACACTTGTCCATATAACACGGTTCCCACCGGCTTACCTTTTGTAATATGAGACCTAAAAAAGCTCATCACGAAAATGTGGAGCTTAAATTGTAATTGAGTTAGCAAAAAAGCAAGGTCAATAAAAAAATGTTCCCGGGTAAATTTTGGTTTTGACATCTAAAACCACCTATAAAAAGGGCATCAGCAAAATTCGATAATAATTACCAAATAACTTTATATCCTATATCGGCTTCCCTAAATAAATGCTGGATTCCCTTAACTCACCGGCTTACCTTTTTAAAATTTTCACCCCTCGCCACTGCTGATAAGTTAATATTCTTGCGCCGGTTCTTCTCAGGTCTGAGGCATTAAATTTAGTGAACCGGTGGTAAATTATTTGACGTTCAAAAAATGAAGCTTGTAACTTCTTATTTTGAATAAAATTATTTGACTTTGACTTTATTAAATAAGGTAAATATATCATTATTTACGTACAAGTATTAAATTTGTAATATTATAATAAGAAGAGAGGCATTATTTATTTTTGCAATAATGAACGATGATTTTTTTACAATGTCATAGTTATTAGCAAACTTTAAGACATTTTAACTGCTTGATAAATATAAAGCTAAGCTTTTAAGTGCAAGATAAACCGATTAAACATTCATTAAACAAGTACTCTATGTCAGATTACAATATATTTAGAACGGATGTTCTGTACTGTAATATGTAATGTTGATGATGAGAGTGGGATAGGTTTCAATGTGGGTTGTTGGGTAATATCTTTTAGTTGACTATGTCTTGTACGTACCGATCACAGTATTGGTTTTAGCTTTGTGTTGCCTTTTTAAGATTCTACTTAGTAGAGTCTCTTACTGATTATTCAAATACTCTGCGACTGGATCCAGCTCATTAGTACAATATATGTATTTTATATATGATAATGACTTTAAAACTAGGCTACAGATTGTTGTTTCACTGTACTCTCAACATATAACCTATAAAATTTTTAATTGAAAATTATATAGATTTGAGAATATTTAACTTACCAAATATACATACAAGGGTACGTATTGTACAATTATGATAATAACAATAGATTTGATAGAACAAGGCAAAGTGCGGCGTAAAGTTCCGCCACTCAGCACGTAATGCTTCGATTGGGCGGAAAGTGGGGAACAAAATTCTAAGACATCGGAATGTCTTAATACTAGGTTCTTGGGTTCCCTTCTAAGGTTCCCTCTGTCTACGATGTGCGGGATACAGTGTGAAGTTAAAAAAAACATAATAAAAAACTGTTACTGGCACACAAAAAAATGTAAGTTTCAATTTAATTGGGAACGCATAGCAGACAGAATAATTGACATACATACAAACATAATGTATGTATGATACATAAAAAGTACTCCCATTCATCCATTAAAAAATAACAATACCCCAGAATAAAGCATTTAATTTGACATAACTATATTTGAAATGTCCATTCGTACTAATTTGTCGGCCGCCACTGCGTAATAGCGTATGATTACCAGTTATAAAAATAATTGTAGACACGTGTCAGTATCTACACTATGTATGGTGCATTGTTGCCTATTATGGTATTTGTAGGTTGAAATATTTTTAGGTCAATATATTGCCTGTAGGTAATTGTTTATTTACCGTTTAATTTGAATCTCTTAATATTGTTGAGTTATTGAGATATTGGTTTGCTTGATTTATTTAGTTTATATTGGTAAGTTTGTTAAATTGATATCTATATTAAATATGACTCTGTATTGAATTTAGTTAATATAATTTTATGAGTTTAGACAAATATAATGAAAATTGCAATAATGAAACGTAGAAAATTTAATTTCTTATGTTTTCTCTATTGCCAGAAACTTCACTAAGATAATGTTTATAGCATCAACCGAGAATTGAACTCATGTACATCGTAGGTAAACATATACAATTCAATAACATCACGACGTATACTCGAATATTAATTAAAATAATATATTAAAATAATAATCGTGTTAAAATGTCGCATTTTTGGATATTTTTGTATAAATTTGTGAAAAATGCTTTACACAACCGCGACTTTTTGCTATTTTGTCAAGAAAAGTTCATATTCAAATTTTCTATTGACTGATTGAATTTTACATGAAAATAATTATATTTCTCATTATAATCTTATTACGCCCCAATTTAACCATTTAAGTAGCTTAATACTTCTTCATAATACAGAGGCACAAACTTTAATTCCTACTATCTCTACCATCTTTAATTTTCTCAAAATTAAATATTTCCTACATATCACCATCCTGTACATGCATCTTTCAAACGCTACACATTAAGCAGCAGCTAGACGAGTTACACTGACAATACAAATAACCTGTCAAGACAATACTCAAAATGATCAAAGAAGTAGCGAAATTAGCGACTCCAGACCCTTGCATACTTGTCAGAGCTCTATTTGTAGAGTTCACAGCTAGTAGTTAGTAGCGCCATTGATCCGTCCGTCTGTGAGCCGACAATGTAGCCTGCCTGCCTCCTTGATGCGAATAGAAGTGATTGTGCGAAATAATTGGAAAACCATTTGGATATGTCAATTGTCATGTTATGTATGCATTTCTTAATTATTTACTGTGGTTGAAAGATCTAATATTGTTAGTAAGTTGTGTGACCATTATTGTGATAACTGTGGATTGAAATTTCAGTTGAGGAAAAGTATGAGAATTTCTGGCCTAAGTTGATAACGTGGCTGCCAATTTCACTATTAAATACTAAACTATGTGCAATAAATCAAATAAGCTAGCCTTTGTATTAATGACAATTATATAGGTAGTCATATATCATTTGAATCTATACTATCCCTCCGGATCTGTAACCCCTTAATTTTAAATATATTTTAATTATATTTGTTATGATTTTTAAATAAGTTCAGTCTCATAAAAGCTCGGCTTGAGATTTTTATCTTGTCATTTTATTTGAGACCACCATCACGGAGTGGGACAGTATTTGACTGTAACCGCGAGTGGTTGTGGGTTCGAGTCCCAGTCGCAGAAAAGACTATGTTCAATTATTTTTGAAGAAATGTCAAATTGTTTTTATTTCTCCAGTTCCGCCGCTCAACACGCAATCTCGAATTCAGGCGGAAAGTAACCTAAAAACCTAAACCTAGTCCAGGTTCTTTCTGTATACCCTATTAAGAGGGATAAAGTGTGAAGCTGAAGAAGAAGAAAAATTTAATTTGACGCTTGCTTTCAATTTTCTCATTACTTACTTACTTATTTAACTTCACGCTTTATCCCTAGCGGGGTAGTCAGAGAGAACGGAGCGCCAAACACTACGGTCCCTGCTTACCTCTTTCGCATCGTCCACAGTCATTAATCTCTTCATGCATGCCCTCCTGTGGGTCCTCGTGCATTTTACGTGACCTTCACCCAGTATCATTGATACTGTGTTTTCGAAGGTCAACCGAGGTCTCCCCTTACCTGTCTTTCTCTTCTTCTTTCAATTCTCTAGTCAATATAAAAGACTTGAGATTTATTAAATATCATTAAAGTAGAAAACTTAAAGTTGACGAGCAAACCTTAACTAGCTTGCTTAATGCTGCCAAATAATGCTAGAAAAAAAGAAATGTATGACACATGAAATCCATTTTATATTATCTTTCCGCTACAATAATTAACTTTACAACCTAAACAAAGCTAAAAACCCATAATTATATAAATAAATATTCCCTATACATTAAAATAACAAACAGTCTTCTCAAACAATAAAAATATTTCAACGCGAGCTCTATCGTATCAATGCTTTTAAATTCGATTCGTATAATATACTTATGTTCTATAAAGTTTCTTTTCACTAAAGAAGTACGAACATTAAATGTATGTCTTTTTGTTTATCAATTTGTATTTGTCTCCATATTATCGGCTACACACCGGTCGGCGTACTTCAGAAGATCACGAGGGTATATACTTAGAGTTGTTTTTACCCTCAAAATATATATTTTTTAACTTCACGCTGTAACCCGCATATAACAGGGTAGGCAGAGGCAACCAGAGAACCTAGTGTTAAGACACTCCATTCTCTTTCAACAATTCCGTTTCCCACTTTCCGCCGAATTGAGGCATTGCGTGTTGAGTGGTGGAACTCAATGCCACGCTTTACCTTGTTACCAAACCCAATAAACAATAAATTTATTTATATTATTGCTTTAGGTTGTACTGTTTAAATTAGTTTTATATAATAATAAATAATAGATATTAAGACATTTTCATTATGTTTTTATACATATAATGTATATTTTATATATAATTTATAAATCATATCGCCAGTGATTTATAAATATTTTTTATATATAATTTATAAATCACTGGCGATATTCTATTTATTATAATATAGTCCTAGAATAATAAGAGTCTCTCTCTCTCTCTCACTCTTTTGGAGGAATGATTAAATTTAAAATATTTTCATTCCAGTAAGACTAAATGCGACGTTGGGTTCTGCTTTTCACAATGTCTCATAATTAGGCGGAAAGTAGAGAAAGAAATTTAATTATTAATTAGTAAGTGTTAGTAACGAGACGACATTAGTTTCTGTTTAATTAGATCACAATATTAGTTACGTTACTTCATTAAATATGGAAATATTTTCCTGAGTTGGAAAGAACTGACTGAATTTGACGATTTTATATTCAAGATTTAGTCAATTATGCTAGTTATTCAAATCAAAGTTTATGAAATATTAAGATTTTTTTTTTTAACTTCACGCTGTATCCCGCACATAGCGGGGTAGGCAGAGGGAACCAGAGAATCTAGTGTTAAGACACTCCATTCTCTTTCAACATTTCCGTTCCTCACTTTCCGCCAAATTGTTAAGTTGATTTAATTATTAAATTTAAAACTTGACTTAATAACCATATAAAATATTTTATATTTATTATACCGTTTTGGACTGCTACAGTGTCCTTTTATATAAGTGTCTATTATATTACGTATATTCGATATTCAAAAAACAGTCCGAATAATAATCTTAAGAAGTCACAGAAGCTAAGAATGCATCATGATAAGTCCTCGTGGCAAAATAAGACAATGTCAGACTAAAAGCAATGGGTTGTGGGTTCGATTCCCACACGGGACAATAATTATAGTTAAGTTATTTTCATTTCTTTATTCTGGTAAGACAAAGTGAGGCATTGAGTTCCACCTCTCAATACCCAATGTCTTGAATTTGGACAGAAAGCGGCGAACGTAGTATCTTGACAATGGTTCTTAACAAAATATATTAATGTATGTTTGAACATTAACAAAAGTTATTATACTAATCTATTTTATTCTTTATTAACAACTTCACAGTAGCTTCAAGTTTTATCCCGCATAGTAGGGAAGTCAGTGTGAACCTAGTGTCAAGACACTCCGTTCAATGCTTACCGGCCGAATTCGAGACATTGCGTAAGTAGCGGAACACAACGCCGCGGTTTATCTTAACAGAGCGGAGAAATAATAATAATAAAAATAAATTTTATTTCCAGAATAAAAATTCCAATTTATATATTTATAAAATTACATTAATAAAATTAATACAAAAATGAAATAAATTAGAACGTACAATCGAAAAATAATTATAAATAATAATTATAACTAAACGTTCATAAAGAAAATAGTTAAAATATAGGGTGTCCCAAAATTAACGCAAGATTTGAATTAAATAGAAAATGCCCTTTTTAGTCTTTTAATAGCGAATGAATAATGAATATAATAGCAAATGGCGGCAAAGTCAAATCTTGCGTTAATTTTGGGACACTCTTTATAATCATTACCCCGAGTGGGAATCGAATCCAAAACTATCAAATTAATTAGCAATTAACGTAAAACTTAATTATCCTTTATATTTCCTTTTCGCTTATTACATACTATAATATAATAAATATCTCGTTCATTTCATTTGTCCAGAAACAAAGTACTCCAAATGACATTAAAACGATAATCTGGTTTAAAAATAGCTAATTGAGTGTCAAAAATGCAGCTGCACTTAAATAAACCTTACTAAATAATGACCATGAAATAAAAATGTTTTGGGAATATAATTTTTGAAATGAAAAAGTATCCTCCACAACAGGGTAATGAGAGAGAGTCTAGTGTCAAGACACGCTGTTCACCGCTTTCTGCCCAAATTTGAGACATTGTGTGATCAGTGGCGGAACTCAACGCCGTGCTTTGTCTTCCTACAAGCAATGAAGTTAATTTAAATATAATTTAAATTTAAATATTCCCCCGAGTTGGAATCGAACCCACATCCGATTGAGTTTACAGTCAAACGTTGTCCCATTGCACCACGATGGTTTACTTTGCATCGTTTAAATAAAATATTTTCGTATAACATATGTATGCTATAATTGTGGAAAATGAAATGTTTTTTTATTATGTGGGCAGAGATATCTTAGTGGTAAAACACTCCGTTCTCCAATTTAATTAGAGAATTTGTCCGTTATTCAGTGTAGTTTAATTAAGCGCTGTTCTTTATCTAAAAGAAGCTGAGACATATGTTTTCCAGTAATATTTGAACCTTCATTGCATACATACATACATACATAGCATCACGCTGTACACCGCGTATAGCAGGGTAGGCAGAGGGAACCTAGTGTTAAGACACTCCATTCCCCATTGCTTACGTTACTTTATATAATATTCTTAAATAGCAAGTTGTACACTGTAGAGAGAGCTTACTATCAACATCCTTCATTGTATATTATCAATTCTAATTAAATACATTGCTTTACTGGCCCGCAAAAATTTAGTTATAATCTTTCCCCCAATTGAAAATAGAATCTATACCCAATATAATCAATTAAACACTACCCCACTGTACCACAAAGGTTTTAAGCTTTAACATACATACATATATAACACATATACTTAAACTTCAATGAACATTGACAACACAAAAAATCATTAATGAGTTGCGTGAAGATAAAACGCCGCCGCGGCAACCACAAAGGCGTACAAATAAAAGATAACCGAAACCAATGTGAAGAGGTTTGCGTATTGTTTTATATTAAAGTGAAATAACAATAGGTAGCCCTTTCAATGGACGATGCCGCCACAATGAGAGTTCTCGGACGTGGTTTATATGCGGATGTCGGATGGCAAGGATGCTGGGTACTAGATTACTTGTTCAACTATTCTTAACGATAAACGTGCAAATTAACCTCTTAAATTATAATTTGTTAGAATAATTCTTCTAAGAAGGAGGGAGGGGGTGTTATTAATTCGATTTTTTTTCATGGATGGATAACGGATGGCAAAAAAGGGAAATAGGGATTAGATATTCTACTTTAAGTCTGTTACCGTGTAACGATATTAATAACAATAGCTATAATATAAACAAAAGAATCATCAAAATTGCTGAAACAATTTTAGAATAGTTAGTACAGTAATGTTAGAATAGTTCTTAACCAAGTTTTAAGAAAGGAGGGTGTTATCAATTCGACTGTATTTCTTTTTATGTGTGTTACCGAGTAAGTTTTTACTGTGTGAAGCAACTTTGTTGATTCCTTTGTTTATATAATAACTAGTGCTTCTGTTGTGGCCGCATTTAAAATTAATAGTTTAGAGCTATTTTTAATAATTTTACTTAGTACATTTTTTTTAAAGTTAGTTTTCTCTATATTCAAATTTTAATTATTGTTGTCAGAATTAAATACCAGATTGAAAAGGTATTAATAAACTCGAAAATTATTGTCATATTAAAAAATATTAAATAATTCTAATAAATTATAAGTATTATTTTTTTACCTTCGTGAGGGATTTACCTAATAAATAATTGTTTATGATATCTTTCAATATTCTAAATTATTAACTAATTTTAAAGTTATTTCTCTTTTGTAGAAACAAAAACATTCTCTCAACCAGAAATCGAACCCACAACCACAACAAACACCATAAACAACAGCTAAAACTTCTAAAACTAAGTATAGTAGCATGTAATCTAAGCACAAAGCGATCTTGAACATAAGTGGACAATAGCGGACAAGGCTCACCTTGTGAACATAATGTTAATGTGAAATACTACATCACATTGTGCCGTCAGCGATGCACAGTGGTTTCATTACCGACATGATTGATAATTTAGACTAGCTTCTTAGTAGCTTTTTAAATTTACGAGCTTTTCGTCTTTTTTTTAGCTTCACGCTGTATCCCGCACATAGCAAGGTAAGCAGAGGCAACCTGAGAACCTAGTGTTAAGACACTCCGTTCTCTTTTAACACTTCCGTTCCCCACATTCCGCCGGTTTGAAACATTGCCTGTTGAGTCTTTTAAACTATTAATGAAAGTATAGCAGATATAGGAATTACACACTTCTTCCTTTTTTTTATCGACTCCAAAAAAGGAGGTATAAATTTTTACTAGGTGAACTAATTTTATTTTTTAAATAATGTTTTTCTAAGGTTCTTATGTGATCTTAAATTTAATTAAAGCGGACAAGTTTATGAGTTATATATAATATTTTTTTTTATTTATTCTATTCTTAATTAATTTTTGTACAATTTTATTTAAAGTCGATTTTCTTTTTTTGTGTTTAAATATTACTTAATTTTAAAATACAGTACATATATACTAAAAATATTATATTTCCAAAACTATATCATAACAAAAACCTCACCAATAACAATTGTATACAAAATAGAATATCAAATGATATTCTCAAGAACAACGCAATTTTAATAAAGCAAAGCTTTTACGGGAATCCTTGGGTTGGTTCTGTTGTTTTTTTGTTGGTCACTTGTTTAGTGGGTCCGGCTATACTCATACTCATTTAGACCGGATTAACAATAAAAACGAAATTTGATCATTGTGGCCGAGATGTGGTGTTATTAAATTAAGGGTAAGCCTTTAAAATAGTTTCGATTTGTTATTAGGATTTTTCTTGTATACCAGGAGGTAATGTAAACTTAACTTAATGATAAGACACTCCGTTTCCCACTTTTTTAGCTCCACGCTGTATTCCGTACATAGCAGGGTAGGCAGAGGAAACCACAGAACCTAGTGTTAAGACACTCTGATCTCAAGATTTCCGTTACCCACTTTCCGCCGAATTGAGGCTTTGCGTGCTGAGTGGGGGAACTCAACGCCGCGTTTTTAACTTTTCGTCCTAAATTGAGATATTACGTGTTGTATTAAGTGGCGGTTCTTAACACTGTAGTTTGATACACAAATTTCACCAGAGTAGCTAAAATAAGTTTCAAGAACATCGCACCCTGGCATGCGCGTCCACCAGAGCACCGCCGTCTCCTGCCTAGAGACCTCCTACCCCCCCTCTGATCCCCTGAGCTGCTACCTTGGTCGCTGATCGCCTAGCTGGGCCTCACACGAGGAATCGTGGGTCTCACCCGGCTGGGCTGATCGCCCGGGTGGCATATGGCTCTTTCCCCCCCTCCCCCTTTCGACTACCATCCTTCTTCGGTTTCCAAACTGGAACCGAAATTGTAGACAGAACCCCTACAGAGGCTCTATGGGCCAACCCGAAGACCCGCCCATGTTCATGGACGGAGAAGACTCCCATGGCCATAGGCCTAAGAGCCTGAAGACCCCTCCCCTGACCCCTCCTCCCCAGGGAGGAGAGTGAAGACCCCACCTAAAAAAAAAATAAAATATGTTAAATATAATCATTTCCCCGAGAGAGTTTTGAACACCTTTATCGTCATACTATTCCACTAATGGATATTTATTAAAATTTTTTTTTAATTGATATTCACAGGTGAATTGATCGATGCTTTTTGTGTACCACTTATTTCTTTATATTTGTTATGATGTTTATTGATTTTATAATCATTATTATTTTAGTGTATTTTTATCATACTAAATATAGACGTTGCATATTCAAATATTAGCAATTTTTATTGTCTTATTAATTAGTAAGCATACAAAGGCCATCATGGCGTCTGACTGTCAATGAGAGTGGTTTTCAATTCGATTTCCATTTCAGGAAATTATTATGATTATTATTTTCATTTCTTTGTTCAGAGCGAGGTGTTGAGTCTTACCACTCAACAAATAATGTAACATATTTGGGAAGAATGTGGAAAACTGAGGGTATCGACACTAGATGCATGTAAGATTTCTGTATATTTTTAAATTAATAAACGCGATTAATACTGTTAAAATGGTTTCATTTATTTATTTTCTTTTTTTATTTTTCTTTTTTACTTCACGCTGTAACCCGCATATAGCAGGGTAGACAGAGGGAACCTGAGAACCTAGTGTTAAGACACTCCGTTCTCTTACAACAATTCCGTTCCCCACTTTCCGCCGAATTAAGGCATTGCACGCTGAGTGGCAGAACTCAACTCCTCTCCTTGCCCTGTTACCAGAGCGAGGAAATGAAAATACTAAATATTATTATTTTCATTTTCTGGAGTGGGAATCGAACCCGTGACTTGTCGCGTTTACAGTCTCACGCTTCTCCCTCTGCGCCACGACAGTCTCATATACACGATTAATCTGATTAAAATAGTTTTATTTAATAATATATTAATATATAATTCGTTCTTGCCCTTAACAATTCAGTTATCATCCCATCTAAGCCCGTCCCGCGTAAATAAATCGTAAGTTTTAGTGGCCGGCCATTGTTATCCTCATTTACCAGTTTGTCTCATTAACTTGAATTCATATTAGGTACGTTATTTTTGGTTGCCGATGACAGGTCAGATTAGATTCACTTTTAACGTTCGTAATTTCGGATAGGATTTCAAGAGTTGAGTATTTTTTTTTTGTTTTTGCATGATTTCTTTTTGTTTTTGAGGTTAAATTGTTGTGGGATTTTAGTGGTTTAATGTGTGTGTTCGTTTTAATTCTGTGTTTTGATTTATGTGTGTTTGTTATAATATTTCATAATATTTTTTCTTGTGGTTTTCACATTTTTTTTCATATTGCAAGGTGTTAAGACACTCTTTTCTTTACTTTCGCCTCAAATCGAGACATTTCATGTTGGGTTCGGAACTCAACGCCGCGCTTTGTCTTTCTACAGCGAAGAAATGAAAATAATTTAAATTCGAAAATGAGGAACGCAAAATATTAAACAAGAACTGAGTGTCTTATCGCTAACTAGGTTCTCGTGTTCCCTCTGCCTACACACCTATGTGCAGGATATAGCGTGAAGCTATAAAAAAAATTAACGTTTCGACAGATAGAATGGACGAAAAGTATCTTATTAAGCGTAAAAACGCATAAAGCCACTCATATTTTTGTAAGACTTCGTATTATTTCTATTCTAACGAAAGATTAAATATCGAATAATACAATCAAATAAAACAAGGTCAAATATTAGAATTACTTCTGTTATGAAAACGCAGAATTAAACCTTAAATACTTTATTAAAGTTATAGCAAAAATTTACATATTCCTTATAAATAATAACATAAAAAAGCGACAAAATTATCAAAATGCGTCAGTTTTGTCATAAATAAGCCACTCTTATAATTTCTTTTACAATTATATGTCCACTACTTATTTTCACATATAAGTAAATTATTATTTTTATATACATATATAACATTAAATCGAATACTTTTAAGAAAGGAAAATATCGATATTTGCATATTGTAAGCAATTAACTGTGTTATCGATTATTTGATAAACAGTCAAAACGATACTAAAAATTTACATTTATAATGGAATTACCAATTGAATGAATTTTTTTATATAATAAAATACCTCTTAATAGTATGCTGTCGATGCGACTCCACACCTTTCTCTACTCAGTGAATAAAAACACTTGTTGTAACTTTGATTTTTGCATACTCAAACGTCGTATCTGATATTATCGGGGCTTATTTAAATATTTTTGTAATATGTGTTATTTACGATTTTTAAATTGTTGCATTGATTTTTAAGTTCCTAAAGTAAATATATTATAGGCACACGCTTTCTTAAAATTAAATATGTTAATGATTGATAAAATAAATGTCGATGCATTTGAGTTAAAATATTTATTTATATATATATATACTTTAAAATTATAAAATTACGTTCAAAATACTAAAAATAACTCTATTTACATGTTATAATATTTATATTTTCTTATCTATTTTTGATATGGTTACGGAAATAACACACATAATTATAAAGATCAAAAAACCCAACTAAACCAAAATTTTAAATTTAGGAAGCAACTACAAATAAACTAGTTAGGTATGTTATATATTTGAGAAGTGCTAATTAAGTCCTTTCATTTGATGTCCCACACGGTACACATCAACGATTTTTTTTGTTTTCATTCATAACGTAATTGCCTCTAGAGAACACCATATTGAATTAAGAGTGATGTCACATATCTAAGAACACTTGGAGTACCAATACCTATCTAACGTCACCTTAATTATATGATTCGGTCCAGGGGTTTGGAATTTTACAAAAATTAAACAGAGAGAACCTTGTTAAGTATTTATCCATATTACATAGATCAATAAAATATTTTTAGCTAGTGACAAACAAAACTATATTCTAATAGGCTCCTTTTTTGCACTTAAGACCTCAATTTACAACCCTTATAATTTAAAATATTATAATTATGATATATTTCTATAAAACTATTATTTTCATACAAATTCGACTCAACATCTCCTCTAGTCCAGTATAAGATTGACAATGTCTGCGGCGAGCGCAAAGGAGTCACCGTGTACAGGTGATATCGCGCGTCCTTTCTGCCGTCTAAGCTTGAGAACATGGCGTTATAATGCGCTTTTGTACTGCGAAAATGTATTACATATTGTATATTATTTTTTGAAAATAATTGTAAGTAATTAATCAAATGCTATGGAAAACGGAGTGTTTAGACACTAGGTTCTCTTTAACTAAGATGCTATGCAGGGAAAAGAGTGAAGCTGTACTAATCCTATTTTACTTGTGGCGCACAGGCACAAGCGTGCGACTGTAAACGCGAGAGGTTGTGGGTTCGATTCCTACTCCAGAAAATATAGTATTTTCATTTCCTAGATTTGGTGACAAGGCAAAGCGCGGCGTTGAGTTCCGCCACTCAGCACGCAATGCCTCAATTCAGCGGAAAGTGGGGAACTGAGTGTCTTAACACTAGATTCTCAGATTCCCTCTGCCTACCCTGCTATATGCGGGATACAGCGTGAAGATAAAAAAAATGACTCTTAAGACATAATGTAATAACATCTTAATGTTTAAAGAGAGTGCTGATTTCACAGTCAAACTGTTTTAACAGTTTTGTGGGAAATTATTTTATGATTATTGTTTATTTACCTATGTATAATAAATAAATAAATAATAAATATTGGGTTATACATGGGTATTTGGAACCTTTACCCCTAGGAAGAAATCGCAATTTCTAAGTCCTCTCTCACACATGCCAAACTTTTACGCCCAGTAGTTTCGGCTATGGATTGTATGTCATTCATTATGTGACTCCGGTACTTACTACGCGATTGACAGAACTTCATGTATGTTAATATTGATTTATATTTCAATAAATTAATAATATATATGTCATAGTAATTATTACCTGATTTTACGCAACAATACGTATGTCGTGTCATTTGAATTTATGAAATAAAAAATATTATTTTAAATGTTAATAACCAAACATCGTTTTCTGTGGAAGTGCTTATTCTTACTTCATTACTCATTCTACTCATCTAGTGAATCACTACTAATAAAATTTGATAAAAATGAATATTGGGCAGTTCTGAAATTATTACTTTTTTGCTTTATGGCCGAATTCCACACATTGGGTATTGAGTTAGCGGAACTCAACGCCGCACTATATTTAACTAGAGCGAGGAAATGAAAGTAATTTAAATATAAACTTCAAGTGTGAATCGAACCTCAAAATAATGTTAACAGTCAGGCACTGTTCCACTACGCCACGATGGTCTCAATTCTATAGGTTTTATTTATAATATTGCCACTTGTCGGATGAAAGAATGACATTTAATATGAAAAATATTATGCATCTTATATATAAAATATAAATATAGTAAGAATAATTTATCCTAATTTTATTCAAAAATAAACTTTTTACTCATTATCTCCAATTAATTGAATTTGCATGAAGAAATCACATAATTTTTTAAACATTCTTATCTCTTATAAAATACCCCTAATTATTTTCGTGTTCATCCTTCTCTTTAATATATTTTTTCTTAATATTCGTTAATTTAATACTACAGTGTCCAAATGTTGTTATTTTTGCAACAGCAACTAATAGTTTGGAGGCCCTTTTATGTATGCACTAGTACTGGTCGTCCTTGAGTATTTAGAGTGTATGAACACTAGTATTATAATGCCCTTAAACATTTTGAGTACCTATGCGCTAGTACTAGTACCTCATTGAATAAATGTGCCCTAGGAGTGGTGAGTCCTTACATGCTTCGAGTTTGTAAGACATCATATAGTACAGATGCGTCCTTGTCCTTTGGGAGGGCGTGCACTTGTACTAGTGTATTCTTGATCACTTTGAGTGTGTGACTTTCAATGACTAATATGTTAAAAATATATTATAATATATATATTATAATATATATATTTTTTAAAAATAAAAAAATATATACCTCACTGTTCTTTTGTATTTTTTAACAAATTCCTCGTCATTATCTCCAGTGGTTCCGGTTATATATTCTCTTATCAATCCAAACCTTTATAATCATGCATAACGTATATTATCGATTTTTCTTTTTAACCTTTTACGATTGCACTTTAATATTACAAACAGTTACAAGAAACAGATATTTTGATAAGCTTTATCATTCACTATCTTAATAAACTGAAAAATCAAACAATTTCATTAAAAAAATGGAGAATAAAAAGCAATCGACTACCAGATTCCAATGCTACACAAATTAGTAAGTTTCTTAATTAGAGATTTTTATATTCGTGGTATAATAAAATTAATGCAAGCTCAATGATAAAAGATAACGTTGAGTAGAGACCTAATTATTTCTATGGTAGATGAGATATACCGGGTTAATCCAATTAGTCCTTTGATTGGAGTTATTTAATTCAAGAATTATCCTAAGGAATGCCATGTTTTATTTAAATTATTAATTAAGTATAACAAAAAACGACACCACCGACTTAAAAAAAATGCTCTAAAAATGTACAATTATTACGAATAACTCAAAAACTACTTCACAGATGTGCACTAGGACTACATCATATGCACTAGTTATCATATAAAAAAGAAACGTCAAAATTGGTTTACCTAGTAAAAAGTTATGCTATAGCACACATAAAAATACAGTCAAATTAATAACATCTTTCATTTGTGAAGTCGATTAAAATTTTATACTGATTGTAGAAATTTAATATTTTTAGCTAATTGTATTGATTGGGCCGAGCGAAAGCAAAGTCCTTCACTACAAGCAGTGTTCGCAAGCCGAGGTTCGGCCTCACAGGAGACGCCCTTGTGACACTGCAGTTCTAAGTTGATGGTCCTCCTCCCAAGGAGGCCAAGCCAGGGTCAGAGCTCTTCAAGCTCGGCCCCCCACAAAACCCGGTGACGCTGTCGAGGCCAATAGAGCCAACAGCATACTACACAGTCGAAAAAAAAAATTGTATTGTAATTTAAACAAAGTATACAATATATATTGAATACTTCGGACTTTAGGAGTTAGTTCACTAAATTATTTTAATATTCTAGATGTAGATTTAAACTGTATAATATAGTGATACATGTATATATAATTTACAATTCAATTCATTTATTAATAATCAATATAAGAAGCAATGTTTATCACATATTCAGATATTCATATTAGGTTACATAAGAACTAACAAAAATTAGTAATTCCTAATGGAATTTTAAAGAATCATTAAAACGATGTAAAAATTCAAAAAATGAATATTAAAAGCTAACAAAATAACTATCTTTGATAAAAATATTTCATATACATAAAAAATTAAGATATATCAATTTTAAAAAGTCATTTAAAGCTTAACGAAAATCTTAATAGCGTTTGGTTTTTTCTCCACCATAGAAAAGCTACTTAATGGTACCCATAAAATGTTAGACGACGATTTCCAAATCAGTTACGATCATCAAATGTAGTAAAATAGAATAAAGTATATATTTTGCGATTAATTCCTTAGATAGTTTTGTATTTGATTTTATGATTATAATATTATTTTTAGTGAGGCATTCCTATGTACAGATTTGTTGTCTTGGGGCTATCGTGTTGTTGAGGAGCTTGGAGCAATGCCTGAAATGCCTTATATTTTTACTTACTTCCTTACTTACTTACTTAAGTAAGTAATACTTAGCTTCACGCTGTATCCCGCATATAGCAGGGTCGGCAGAGGGAACCTAATGTTAAGACACTCCGTTCCCCACTTTCCGCCGAATTGAGGCAATGCGTGCTAAGTGGTGGAACTCAACGCTGCGCTTTGCCTTATTACCAAGCCCAGGAAATGAAAACTTCCATTTCCTGGAGTGGAAATCGAACCCACAACCTGTCGCGTTTACAGACGCACGTTTATCCCTCTGCGCCACGACAGGCGTCCTTATATTTTTACTTACATATTGTTTATACAAGCTGCTATGTACATATATAACAATGTATTGTACTTTATTAAAGTAGTTTCCTAAATATTGCCAAAAAAAACTTTTTATTCTAATTACTAGAAAGCACATGTTATCAAGATGCCACGTCGAGACAATGCAACTAAATTCATGCCAAATTTCATTTTAAAATACAGCGCATTTATAAGAGAAAAATTGCTAACTTGTTTGAATTCAAAAAGCGCTGTATCGCTTAGCTCCATCCGCTGACTAGGTCTCAGTATATACTAATAATATAAATGCAAAATTTAGTAAGGAAAAATGATTAGATGTCAACAATGTATTACGTAAAAACCACTAAACGGATCAAAATGAAACTCGACCTATAGTAATATAACTATCATATCAGTATGACATATATACTAAAAATTTTAAAAGATTGCATGTATAATTCTCATATATATTTAGTTTTGTACATCATTATAAGAGTGAAATTATTGTATAATATAATTTTTAAATATTCATTTATTTATCTATACATATGTGTATATATTTAATAGTTTATAAAGCCCGGGTGCCCGTAACAATGCATAGAACGGCACCTGTGAAGTACCACGCTGATTGCCGTATTGTGCCTCACAATAACTCGATTAGAGCGGCCGCTGTGGCCGGACATTGAGGCTATGATAGTGTGGATATACCTATTATATCACTATTAATAGTAAATAGTTATAATTAACTGTATTTTATTATTTTTAGGTTTATTTAACTTAGTAATATTTCGTGAGTTATTCTGTGTATGTTTATTTTTATACGTACATGGCATATGTCCAGCAGTGAACGTCTTCCGTCTGACAACGACGACGATAGACGTGTACATTAAGATATATTGAGAGTAGTATCAGTTACAAATATTATATGTTATTTAATAACTATATTATTTAATATATATTTTACAGAATATACATTTCATAAACTGTTTATTATTTTACATGTAGGTCTTATTCACATCGTAGACTTGGTCATAATAATAGTAATTGGTGATTCAAATTCTTTTTCTTGATAAAATATTTAATTTAGTAGTATAATCATTTCCCTAATCAAATTAGACGAAATATAGAATCGGTCTTCCCGATTTTTTCCAAAATCCGGAATCTAGTGCTAAAAAATCTGTTTCTGGTTTTCATCCCAAAAGCGATTTTTATCATACCAGACCGGGAAAAGTAAAATGAATTAAATATTTTCCAAGTGAGTATCGAACCCACACCTATCATGTTTACAGTCAAATGCTACCTATTGCCAATTTAATTTAATTTATTCACTTTATATTTAAACTTAAACATCATATAACTATGTTTTTACTAAATAATTCTAAGCATCGTCACATCCATACAATTCTCACACCAAGTCCCCAATTAGGCGAGCACTGAGCAACCACGGCACAAAGGCAAAGATAATGGTCTGTTAACTCAGTTCCGAAGATAGTTCACTTAGTCTAACTTTATCAAGTTGCAATTAAGTTGACTCAGTAATTTAATATTCTCACGGTCCATATCACAATTACCCCCGTGAACTGGACACTTGCTATCGATTTCTGTGTTCCCATCTCAGTTTGATGAACCCCCACGAGTTCTTAGAGAAATAGGTGACTAATAAATTCGGATTTCCATAGTTCTCGGCATAAATGAAGGTTACAAGTGCATATAAGGAATAATATCTATCATCTTTACCTATGCATATTTTCAACCACGATTTACGTAGTCAAAATTAAATATTTTGAAGAAGCTATAAAGAAGCGCTAGTAACATAGACACTGTTTCCTTGTCTCTGCCCAAATATGCCTAGATACATTATGTACTTAGTCGGAGTTAAATTCGGACGCCTAATTTTTTAAAATGTTGAATTCGTTGTAAACGGTATTCTGTGAATGTTATATAATTCAAAAAAAAAAAAAAAAAATTAACATCTGTTTTTGTTTGTTTTTTTGTCGTTTATGCTTAATTAACGAATCAAAACCGAATATAATAAGTAATTTGTAATATATTTATTTTAAAAACATTATCAGGACGCGATTCAAAAATCATATAATTGTAAGTAGATCCTATGCCTATGAAATGCAAAATATGCGTCAAAAAAACTATGTTTCTCACAATTTTTTTGTAATAGTCATTAATTTATCATGGCTATAATAAATTTTAGGAGACGAGAATCTTCAATTACATTTTGCAAATAAATTTAATTCAAATTAATATTTCTTCGCAAAAATGTTATCACTATAAGTTAGCTAATGACTTCTTTGTGTAAATCAGGTGACAGTTTCAACAGTAAATTATAATACTAAGAAATACAAAAAAAAACTGAACATAAAAAGGCGTCTTTGATATGTAATAAATACCTAGTAGAGTAAATCGAATTAAGATACAAGTGTAGTTGTAAAAAGTATTTTACCGTTTTCTCTTTAATTACGATATGCTAAGCTAATTACGGAATATCCGTTATATTTTGCAATATACGTCTCTGGCAATAACAATGATAAAGATCGTCAATTTCTGCATATTTTTATACATATATACTTATTAATTAATAAAATTGAACAATTTTTATCAGCCAATTAATATTTTCAACTCTATGAATTAGTTTTTGCGATGTTGTAAAAAAATCCGCATTGTTCTATGCGGAGTACTTGGTAGCAACAATAAACAGACAATAAAATAAGATATAAAAAATACTGGTTGCAAAACAATAGCAGTGGCGAGATTCTTGACGTTTTTATCATTTCGAGTGGGGAACAAAAGCTGAAGGCTTCCTGTTGAGGCTGCATCACCATTCTCGCGAAGTGACTTGGACACACGGTGGTTTGTGATAGCGAGCTTTTTTAAGTTGTTTATTTACTTTGATTGTCTTATTGATTAATATAAGGAATTGATAAAACCTGTAACAAAACATATAAAAATTTGCAAACTAAACAGTTTTAGATTTAGATATATTAACAATATTAAAAGATGTGAGTATCTTATATGTCTATATAAGTATATACCTCTTATATACCAGTTATTAAAAAGTAACAATAAACAACATATGTTACCTATGAGTATAGTGAAATTGTAATTTTAACTAAAAAAATAAAAAAAACTTGGTAAGGTAGCTATTAATAGTTTTAAAAAAATATTTGTAACATTAATGTAATGAATAAGAAAAACAATAATAATAAGAAAAGGACACAGACTAAATATCTGTCGTACACTTAAATAATTAAATAAAGATTACAGATTTTTTTTTTCAAGCAGATTCCTTTTAGTTTAGCTAGAATAAAAAAAATTAATACATATTTAAAATTTGCCAATAATAACATCAAAAAGTAAGTTTAAATGAGAATATAATAATAGTATACGGTAAGTTTTAATAGTTGTCACTATTTTTTTCATTCATTCATTCATCATTGCCATACTCAGTAGAGTTACAAAACCAAGCACTTAGTCTCGTTACCCACCACGCAATGTAAACAAGAAATAAGCAATAGAAACCCATAATTGTTTTATTAAACTAAATCGGGGTTGTTACCTATAAAATATAATATTTTTTTTAGCTTCACACTGTATCCCGCATATAACAGATCAGGCAGAGGGAACCTGAGAACCTAGCGTTAAGACACTCCGTTCTCTTTCAACAATTCCGTTCTCCACTTTCCGCCGGATCGAGGCATTGCGTGCTGAGTTGCGGAACTCTATATCTAGATATATACTAGATAGAGAGATCTCTATCTAGTATATATTTTTTATTTCAGTATAAGTAATATGTAATTAGCAAATCGCACAATTATTAAAAACAAATTCCAATAACTAAATTCACTCATATTATTTAAAATAAAACCTTGGATACTTTTATGGAATAATCAAAAACATCTCGAGGACATTTAGATTATATGTAAATTGAGTAATTCTTGTGACTCCAATATTTTTAATAAGCTTTAACGTTGTTTCTGGGTAATATGTACATTGAAATTCGTATTCGACCGATTTTGATGGTATTTTAATTATTATTTACCAATTTTTTTGTGTATATTGTAATTAAAAATGTAGATAAAGATGTATTAAATTTTTATGACCACTTGTACTAGTATTTCTTTGCAAGTGGTCAATGTACTATTTATTTTCTCTAGACATAGCTTGATTGACACGTGGAAATGGAAGCTGGTTAGCAAAAACTTGTGTTTGAACGTGTGCTTGATTTAAAAACTTTAACATGTAAAATATTTAGGATTTTAGAGGTTTTGCTTCAAAATGTTGTAATGTACCGGTTTAGAGATTTTTCAATAATTATAGTATGAATAGTTTTATAAGTGATCTTTTTGCCCATTTATCGGTGACGAGTAAGTGAAGAAAACAAAAAAGTAACATTTAGTACTTTGGCAGTACACCGAAAAAGAAAATATATGTTGGAATAAACGTTTCATTTGAAAACTATATCTATTTTTCGGTCTGACAAAATACGGCGTTGGCAAAATTTACGAAATATCTTAAAAATGAGCGGAAAGCTGAAAACGGAATGTTTTCATAATGAATTTAAGACACGTTAGAATATATATAAGAAGATAAATTATTAATAAATAAATATATTTAATTAAGTATTAACCCATGTATTCGAAGTTTTTTCTTAATTAACTTTTAACTTAACTTATTTTGTTGTTTAAATATTTGGCATAACACGTCTTAGTAGCTTTTGCTTTCGCATCAAAAATAACTATTTGAATTATTTTAACATACTTATTTTGGACAAACTATGTAACAGTGTGTAAACACATCAGCTCAACATTAACTTACAATAGAGGTGGACGTTCTATTCATCGGCACAATACAATTCGATCGCCGATCCGCTGTCGATTGCACGTGACGCAAATGTGAACCATATGGTAATAGCTCATGCAATTCTTGAGCTTTTTTTATACCTTCACGTATTTGGTAAAGCTGAAAGAATCTAGTGGTAAGATTCTCCGTTTTCCGCTTTCTGGTTGTTGTGTGACGGAATTTTACGTCTTGGTGTCTTTTCGAATTAAGGCAATGAACATACATACATACATTCATAGCTTTACGCTGTATTCCGCATATAGCAGGGTAGCCAGAAGGAACCTAGTGTTAAGACACCCCAATAGAGCGTGAAACTATGTATGTATGTATTTATTATTTGTAATTTAAACCTTTATAATAAAAACATAATTTAAAAGGTTACCGATATACGTTTTGAATGTATTATAATTTTTTGTTCGCCAACAATTTGTGAAGGAACAAAAGATTATAGCATTGTAAATTTTATATAAAAATTCTGTACACAGCGGGATATAAATCGACATATCATATTCAAGGTGCCCTCACAATTAGGTCATTCATACGGTACATATTATTTATTAAATGTTAAAATAATGAGAAATTACAGTAAAATTATAATATTTAACGATTTAGGTCACTGGTTCGAATCCTTTTGCTTAAATTTAAATCTGATGATTTTCACTCATTTGTAAGAGTATATTTGTAACGTAAAATTGATTTTAAGTCATCTATATATTAATACGTGAAGCGAAAACTTTGTACCCCTTTTTACGAAAATTACGCGGACAGAGGAGCATGAAACTCGGCACACTTATGGTTTATATACCATAAAAATATATTAAATTAATAAAATAAATATTACATACACTACCATGATTTGCCATCAATGTTTATACTTTATATACGTTACTAGGCAACGCGTTGACAACGCGTCAACAGGGACGCTAGTAAGAACAATGAAAAGATGTTTAGCATTATTTATTATATCATCATAATATTTTTTCTTATATTTTAAAATATGTATATCATTTAGATGAACAAGAAAACATGAAATATACTTTATTGTAATATTTGCATTTAAAGAAATTTGTCTCCCGGATCTAGTTAAAAAGAGCGACGTTAAATTCCGTCATTTAAACAAAAACAGCTTCACATTTTTATCCCCTATAATAATTTGGGCGGAGAGACATTCACTCACTCATTAGTGTCAAGACACTCTATTCTCATCATGTCTCGTCAAAAACAACATACATGAAAATAAACAACAAACTAAATTAAATTAATAAACTTAACTTTCCATAATATAATATTTAAATAAATTTGTTAACATTCACTCTAAATGGTCTAGAAATGCTTAGAACATACATACACTAGTAAAATACGATAAGTTGATTGGCCAATACTTGTTTATTGCTAATATAAGTACGTAGTAACGATGCAATGAGTTAATTTGTGGTATTATTTACATTTTACCTAAAGGGTCATTTATGTATCCATATAATATAGGGTAATGATTTCCTTAACGAAATATATGTACATATATGTACGTATGTGTTTATTTAGATTATGTTTTATATCCTCTATGTTGTTAGAGGCCCAGTTATTGAGTAAAATATGTGTTGCCACGGCAACGTGTATTGCACTTTATATAAAAGTGTACGTCAAAGGTTGTGGTTGCTTATTATTTAAATAGTTTTAGAGACAGTAAGACGGCGTTGAGTTGTCTCACAATACTGTTTTCCTATACGAGAAAAAAAATGTAGTTGAATATCACATATGTAAAATATATGCTAGTTTCGTAACTAATCTAAACCTTAAAAATATATACTATTAAAATATTTTTTTAATTGTACTTCTTTAGATGTCTTTATGTTATTTGCTGTGAGGGTCATTTTGCAAAATTTCATCCTTATCTGATTCGTATGGCCCAAAATTATGGTGTACCACAAAACATATATTTGAGATCCCTATTTCAAATATATGTTTTCCTACTTTCATAGGAACACTTTTTATTATGCCAAAAGTATCATAAAATTTGGGCCGTATAAATCAGATTACGACGAAATCTTTAAGAATTACCCTCCCAGAAATTACACGAAGACGATATACATACATACATACACACATACATAGCTTCACGCATTGTCCCGCATATAGCAGGGTAGGCAGAGGGAACCGAGAGTTAAGACACTCCGGTCCCCACTTTCCGCCGAATTGAGGCTCAACGCCGCGCTTTGCCTCTACCAAACAAAGAAGAAGACGATATAAAGAAGGACAATTACAAATTATTGTAATAGTATATATTTTAATTTGTTTAGTTAATAACTGATATTATTAAAATCTATAATACATTAAAGCCATTCACACATAAACGAAACCCAACTTCAAGACCATCATTTTACAATGAAAACGAAAACAATGGCCTTTCTTATACTATATCGAACAAAGTATTAATTTACGTTAGGCGTATATCTTAAATCTTCATATCTCGATATAGACCGGTTGGTAACAAAACCGTATAAATATAAAACAAAGAGAAATTATCAGTATAGTGAGTATTAACGAGGGATGCGCGCGAGCATTTGTCAAAAGAATACAATAAGTGCTATGGATATGTATAACCGATAGGTTGCTTAGTTAGTGCGATCGTTTGAACGTGGTTATGTTAAGCTGGGGGTGTACTGAGTTTTAATATACTATTTTTTTTTGGCTTCACGTTCTCTGACTACCCCGCTAGGGATAAAGCGTGAAGTTAGGTAGGTAGGCTTTATATTGTATGCAGGGTAGGCAGAAGGAACTTGCCAACTTGAGTGTCAAGGTGTTCTGTTTTCCGGCTTACCTGAATTTCAGATATAATGTGTTGAGTAAAGGAACCCAATGAAGCACTTCATCTAAAATCATTTCAATATCATGATAAGTGGGAATCGAATCTACAACGTTTGCAGTTAGACACTGTTCTACTGAGTCACGATGACCTTTAAATAATATGTATTAAAATATTTAAAAAAATATATTTTTTTTTAATTTAAAGAAAGAATGCAATGTAAAAGTAGAGAATGCATGAAGGACCAATGGAAAGTGGAGAAGAGAAATATTAAAAGAGAACGGAGTGTCTTAACACTACATTCTCTGATTCTCTCTGCCTACCTGCTATGCTATGTGCGAGATACAGCGTGAATTTAAAAAAAAAATGTATATATTTTCTAATCATTAAACTTCTTTGTTATTTTTTGATGGTATAAATAAATACAAATGCACGAAATAGTACAAAAGGCGGAATAAACGAAAAATATTTTTAGTACTGCTCCGGTATTCAAATATGAATAATTTGCAATAGCAATGATTATATTTTCTTCTTATAAAATCAACATAAATACATTCAATTAATTATCAAAAGTACTTTTAAACAGATCATTATCGTAGCAGTAGCTTCTTTAAATAAAATTGTTTTACATAGTGAATAACATTGGCTATGCAAAGAAATTTCTACCAGATATGGTTACAATTAGCGACAGGTAGAGTTTGTTATAAACAATGTACCTCAGAGGGACCCCCCGGTGGTACGCATTATTCCTCGCCTTGGGTCCTGAATATGTATATATGTATATCTGAGATTCAAAAGAAGTTGAAATATTTTTATTAATTAGTTTTATTACTAATTTCTTGAGGGCAAGAAAAATGTTGATAAATGTTTAAAATATTTTAGTTTCCCTCCAGTTAGATAAAGTACTTATATTATTTATATATAGTATAAATAAAATAATATATTCGGTATTTATTTTTATAATATGTTTATTATTATTTTGATTGAATACCTCAATTCAGCGGAAAGTGGGGAACGGGGTGTCTTAACACTAGGTTCCCACTACCTACCCTGCTATACGCGGGATACAACGTGAAGCTATGTATGTACGAGTATGTTATATATTATTGAAACTGAGTGACTAACCTTTCTTTCTCCTTACTCCACTTGTATTCAGAAATACATTCTACATACGTGAACATAAAAAAAACATTCATTCATTCATCGAATATTACTCCTGTTTATATCCAAAATTTCCATATTTTTTTCTACCCAAAGATACTAAAAAAACAGCATCTCGCTTTATCCTGCATAGCAGAATAATAAAAGAGAACGTAGTACCAAGACACTTCGCTCGCTTCTTTCCGATCTAACTCAAAACAATGTGTCTCAAGTGGTGGAACTTAACGCCGCGTATTGTCTTACTAGACTGCAGAATTAAAAATTATTTAAATATAATCATTCCCTTGATTAAGAATCGAACCCACAACTGACAACGCTTACAGATAGTCTCTACATACTAAAAACACAAAAAAATGACAACTAAACCTTATAAATAATATCATAATATCTCAGTGTACTCCATCAGGCATAGTGGTTGCAGTACAAATGTGTCCAGCGGGGGGCTCGCGACTGTAACGCGTATTGTACTCGTTACCGCCGACAAATCGCCGTCTAGACCCCTATACGCCGTTAATTACTTCTGTGGGAATCTTGTGTTTCGTAAGATTAAGCTTTACTATTATAATGGTTTTGTTTGTTAAAAGAATATTGTTTTATTATATGTATGTATTTTTGACGCTTATTTTTTAGGAAGAGAATAAATGCCACTGGGAGAAATCACTCCGTTGACCAATTTATATTTAAATTCTACTTTTATGATTTTTTATATTGAATTTCATACACAGGTATCTTTCTAGTGCTGCTAGAAAAGACAAAGAGAACCTAGTGTCAAGGCACTCCGTTCTCCTTTTCCTTCTGCTTGAATGCTGAATATTGCATTTTAAGTGACGGAACTCAACGCCGTCTTATATGTGTAAAAATTAAAAATAAATGTATTATAATCATTCTCCAAATATTGTTCATATGTATTTATAAAATGTGTATATTAGTTTAAAATTTAAGTAAGAAATACGCAAAAGAAGTAGCTTTATCTATTTATCCTGCATACCAGGGTAATCAAAGAGAACTTAGTGTCAAAACACTCATGATATGTGACGGAACTCAACGCCGCACCATAACTTATTAGAGTAAGCGAAATAAACAGCTGTTTTATATCTTAGTTAAACTCCCTAACAACATACTATTGACTTGTTTACATTGCAATATATTACAAAAACGATATATTTCATTATTAAACAAGAAACAGCCACAATCAATCACACGAGAAAAGATAAAATCATACTAAAAGACTTGCACTATTCGTATAAATTATTATCAATATAAGTTCATTCCCTTCAAAATGGTTGTGAATGTCATTAATTTTATTAGCACTTGTATCATTACCGGTACACTGAATTCAATAATCGGTTTTAACAACGAATTTATGTTGCAACTTTCAATGGACAATAGAACCAAATGTATAAGGCTTTGCGAAACACAGTGGCACTAGAAAGACAAATGATCGCTAGATTCAACTAACTGCATCTAAATAAACCAGCTCGGGTTTACCAAACAATGTCGGTTCTGACGCGAGCCTTAAGGCGAAGGCATTAACGAAGTACAACCTCCTTAGAAATTACGTGTGGATATTTTTTTTAATCGTTTTACTTCTTTGGCACTGGCACTGGTAGCCCTCCGAGTCGCCCCGAGCACATCGCGGTTTATTACCCGCCGCCCGGTAATTTATTATTGCATTTTTTGTATTATCAATAGCCTATAGTCTTTTACTTATTTCGATATTAAAATGGCTATTGTTTATAAAAATTGCGGTGCAGATTCTTATCTCGGATGGACGGGTTTCACTCGGCGTAAAGGAAAAATAAAGCCGTCGGCTTCTGTCTTATTTTTGCTTTGCGAAATATTTTTGACATATTATGTATGTGGTTGTACGTATTATTATGTTTGTCTGAAAGTTGAAAGTAACGCAACAAGGTAACGTTTCATACACGAGTACAGTTACTTAACAGTAATTACGTCAATTTGTCACCAAAAGACGTGTAAGTCGTTTAGTGATGTAAAATACTTATATTTTTTTCTTGGAAATTTTGCTCTTCGAGAATTTTAAGTGACGTTCGTCTGACTACTGGTCTTCAGTGACAAAACGATTGTATGAATTAACTGTCCTAATTTGGTCGGTAAAAAGTAAAAGAGTGCGGAAAGCAATCGCCATTGTTCCCAAATTCAAAATAAGGAATACGCGGGAGCAAATGGCTCAAGTTTTTGAAACAGGAACGTCGAGTTTAAAAAAGAAATCAGTTAAACGGAGGCCGTTTGCAGGTAATCACGGGAGACGTAGACTGCTATTAGGTGAGGTTTACATTATGAAAACAACATATACTCGCATATGCACGCAAAAAAATTGTATGGATAAATATATATTTATTTAAGAATTTGCCTATAATTGTTACTAGCTGTAATGTGTGTCACATTGTAGTGGGGAACGGAGTGTCTTAACACTAGATTCCTCCTGCCTACCCTGCTATATGCGGGATACCGCGTGAAACTATGTATGTATGTATGTGTGTCACATTAAAAGATGATAATGAACCCCAATCCCTCTGAGAAAAATATATACATATGTATATCTATCAGATAGAAATTTGCAAACACTATTGATTTTTTGACTAAACTTAAATGACGATAAACCTAACTACCGGCTTTGAAATTTTGAAAAACCGGCAAGAAACTCAACAGTTACTCTTTTCAGATATATCAAAAAAACAATTTTATTATTTAATACATTAGTAGCTACTCCCAAATTAGAAATTACTTCCACAAATCGTAAAATGTAATAACTCTATTTAAACAGACATTAAAAGACATAGTGATATATCACTAGATTTTTAACATTAATCTAAAAATAGTATATATATATTATATTTAATATTCCTACCACCATCTTAAACCAGGTTTTAGATCGCGTGCAAAGAGATACAGGTGTACACGCAGCCCGGAGCGACGCCCGCGCTTCATTCACTTGTGTTCGCAATCGTTTTCATTACCATACTGCGCATTTTGGTGATCAAAATTTTAAGTGTAATTTTATGCGTGCATCTTTTTGTTTATTATTATGTATTATATAAGGTTTTATATATTTTTTAGCTTTGCGTGTTAAGTGGCGGAACTCAACACCGCGCTTTATCTTGAGACCACAGCGAAGAAATGAATATACATAATATATGTACATATTTGTATCGGTTTCAATAGATGTTTTCCATTGATATTTTCAATATAATAACATTAAACTTTTTTCACGCTGTATTCCGCATATAGCAGGGTAGGCAGAGGGAACTGTAGGAGGGTTTTATATGATCTCATATATGGATGATGAGTAAAGCAAAAAAAAAAAACGAATAAACATAAGTTTTACTTAGTCATATACATACATTAATAACATAAATATATAGTGTTTTCTTGGACCATAAAATTGTGCGCACGCGCAGTCAAACATTGAGCAATATATATAATATCTTTTATTATGCAGTTTGATTTGCCTGTTTTGGTGAGATAAAGTGCGGCGTTGAGTTCCACTCAATTCACTCAACACGCCAAATCTCACATTGACGGAGTGTTTTAACACTAGGTTCTCTCTTTCTACCCTGTCATGTGTGAAACGCGAGATTTTCTCTATTCTCCAATTCTTCACAACCTAATGAAAAACGGTTAGATTACTTTAAACCACGCTTGACCTAACCGGAAGAGATTTTTTTTTTAGCCTCACGCTATATCCCGCATATAGCAGGGTAGATAGAGGGAACCTGAGAACCTGAGTGTTAAGATACTCCGTTCCTCACTTTCCGCCGAGTTGAGGCATTGGAGGATTGGAGGAGGCGTGTTGAGTGGCGGAACTCATCGCCGAGCTTTGCCTTGTTACCAAGCCCCCGAAATGAAAATACTAAACTTTTACATTTCCTGGAGTGGGAATCAAACTCACAACCAGTCGCGTTCGCACGCTTGTGCCCCTGCGCCACGACAGGCGCAAAAAAAAGACGGAAAATAAATATTTAAGAAATATATGTACATAAATGTTCACGTGTAGTTTGAACCGTTATAATTTCCTATTAAAGGTCCAATTTAAGCACGCCTCAATAGTTAAAAATACAAAATATTAAAAAAATATTACATTATAAAAAAAAGTATTTTAATATAACGCCTGTCGGGGCGCAGAGGCACAAGCGTGTAACTGTAAACGACAGGTTGTGGGTTCGATTCTCACTCCAGGAAATGTAAAAGCTTAGTATTTTCATTTACTGGGTTTGTTAACAAGTGCGTCACTCAGCACGCAATGCCTCAATTCGGAGGAAAGTGGGGAACGGAGTGTCTTAACACTAGGTCCTCAGGTTCCCTCTGCCTACCCTACTATATGCGGTATACAGCGTGAAGCTAAAACATAGTATTTTTAAATTTTTGTTCATAATAAATATCGGTCATTTTAAAATTTTAATTATTATGTAGATACAAGAAATAATGATGTGATAGGCCACGTCAGTTTATCTCAACGTCTGAGTCGAATTGACGTATAAAGTTAATTAAATTATAGTATTTTATTAGCTACCGAATCCTGCTGACCTCTAATTAGTGTGATGTGGTGGAAATATGAGAACATTTTTTTGCAATTATTCGATTTCTTAAAATTAATTCCCATAGAATTGTTGGCATTATATTTTGTAGATAGATAAAACTTATAAAAATCAAAGATTTTATTATTAAAAGGTATATTTTTTTGTTTTTGTCATAATAATAATATGTAACGACGGTATATTTGATTTTTAGTTAAACCTCAATTGCCAATTTAAGATGCTTAGAATAATCGAATATACTATCAATTTTCATCAAGCATGTGATATGTATAAATTTATATAAATATGGAACTTATGCTGGTCAGAAAAATATTTTTCATAGATAAGTATCAAACCCAGGACCTTCTGTTATAGCCATTAAATTACTAACCACTAAGCTATCAGGCCATATTACTATAATAAAAGCAGATTAGAGCTTTATTCCGCATTGCAGGGTAGTCAGAGAGAACCTAGTGGCAAGAAATTTTGTTCGCCGATTTCCGCCCAGATTTGATACATTGTGTGTTGAATGGCGGAGTTTAACACCGTGCTTTGTCCTTATTATTATATATTATTGTTGTAGTTTTCACACTCACCTAATGATAATTCTGGCAGATTCCTAACTTAAGTTGCCTGGAAGAGATTTACTTTTTTTATTTATTTTTTTATTTATTTCACTTTTAGTGATAAGGCAGTCTTTGTGCATTTATTATATTATTTTTAAAAAAAATTAAATGTATAATTTTAAGTGTGCAATAAAGACTTAAATATCTATCTATCCATTGATTTACAAACATTATTTATTACTTATCAAGTAGAAACTACTTCACGCTGTATTTCACATATAGCAGAGTAGGCAGAGGGAACCAGAGAACCTAGTGTTAAGACACTCCATTCTCTTTCAACAATAACATCACAATATAAATCAAGTAGAAACTGTCTCTTCACATAACGAAAATAATATACAAATCATAAATTTGTAATGATGCATCGTTTTTATAAAGTTACGCTAAAGGAAACTATTTATAATATAAATAAAATAATTACACCGTCCGACCGCCGTACGGGATGCTGTGAAATGCACCGATCAGTCATGCTGAGAGGTGGAACGATTAAGCGAATGTAGACTTGCGACTATGTTGCTATGTTAATGTATACATATTATTACTGACTTTAACGACAAAAAAAAAGGTTCGACTCTATTTTTTTTATTTTATGTGTTTTTTTTACTAGGTGAACCAATTTTGATGATTTTTTTTTATATAATAGGTAGTGATGTTGTCCCATTTAAATTTTATTAAATTTTGGTGATTAGTTTTTGAGTTATTCGTAATATTTTTCCTTTTTTTTTATCTTTTTGAAGTCTTGTGTTTAAACAAATAATTATTAATCTAGAAAATTCATTTTTACAAAGCGTACGTGAAATTTTTTCGACGGCTTATTTATCAAGCTATTGAGCGACATTAAGCTAGATTATCACATATTTATACTTTATTCCGCATAGGAGTGAAATCAGAGTGAATCTAGTGTCAAGACACTCCCTTCTCAATTTTGTAGTGAAAAAATAAAATACTGGTAATTAAAATACAATTGTTCCTCAAGTGAGAATTGAACCTTCAACTAACTAATCATGTTTATTGTTCAACTCTGTTACAACTTTTTTTCCTTATGTCCTTACCATAACGAAAAAATACTTTTGAGTATGTTCCTTTTACTTTCTTTTCTTTAAATATCACATGATGTAGTATCCAACACCATACTAATACTTTTTAACTGTATTGGATAATTATGAATTGAAAATCTAAATTCAACTAAATTGGTTGTTTGAACCTAACATATAATTTTATCAGGATAACTAGAGAGATCCTGGTGAAAATAGTAAATAGTGTCTTGACACTTCGTGTCTATTTTCTTTTTGTATGCTAGATCTAGCGCCAAAGAAACGAGAATATTAGTAAAATGCGTTCTGCCTTAAAAAGGGTCTTGAATCTCCAAATTACTCACTTAATCACTTAACTTCACGCTTTAACCCTAGCGGGGTAGTCAGAGAGAACGGAGCGCCAAACGCTACGTTACGCTCCACAAATTAAGATATATAATGTCTTCTAATTAAAAAAAATACAATATTTTGTTCATATTTCCGTCTATCGCAACTTTTGTAGACACTTGTACGTCTATGTCTACTTTAGTATTGAATTAGAGCACCTGGATTTAGTCCTTCGATTGCCTGACTGGCTATCTTAAAACTTAATGGTTGCTTTAAGCATAAATGTATTTTACAGTGAACTTTATTTTATTATAGTTAAAAGCATGTTCATAATTAAATTTAATATCTGATTGATAAAACACGGTTATTGCTATATTATTGGTATTGATATAGAAATAAGCGAGTGTAAAGATTATTTGCTAAAAGCTGGCTTTATAGGTGGAAAACTGAACCGGTAGGAAAGGGTATTAACTTTTTAACCGACTCTAAAATAGGAGGTACTCAATTTGACTCTATTTTTATTACTGGATGAACAAATTTTGATGAATCTTGTTTTCTAAGATAGCTAGTGCTTCCAATGTTGTCACATTGTATTTAGTTAAGATTTGACGAGTGGTTTTTAACTTATTGATTACTTTTTAGTGCATATTCTTTGAAGTCGGTTATCGCTTTTTCGTTAAAATCTTAATTATTTTAAATTGTATAAATCAGAAGAAATTATTACTTTACCTTTTCATTATAATTTGGAGGCCTGTCTAAATACTTAACTTAAGCTTCATATTTTATCCTGCACAGTAGAAGAAGTCAGAGAGAATCTAATGTCAAGACACTCTGACATTTCCCCCCTTAAAACAAAAAATTGCGTGTTGAGTGGCGGAATCAAACGCCGTATTTGTAAATCCATTATAATTGGATTGGATGAATTGGATCCATCATGTTGTTATGGTAACCAGTACTTTTCACATTAACTTTTTTATAAATATTATAAAAATGTGCGTTTGCTGCTTTATCAAATTACATATAAATTTAAATTTGTTCACCATTTTTTTTTATAGGTAGGTATACATTTCCTTACACAACAATACTTCAAAATGAAACCATTATCATCTAATCTGTAACTAAATAATTCCATTCATACATTCTAAATCGACAAATAAACGTTGAAACCAATGCTTAACCTCAGTCGACTCGATCTGATAAAATAGAAAATTGAATTGTCAATAATTACAGGCGTCAGGTACCTAGGTCTTAAAGTTTGACCCTAAGTGTTTCCTAGCCAGATAAAACAAGCTGCCACGTGATTTATGTTACGTCCATTTAATGGGTAATTTGAGATGCTTGTAAATGTAATTCCTTTATAAATTGATTTTATGTTTGAGTTCCTTTTTATTATTGGCAGGGTTCGTCGATAAATCTGTTTGGATGTAAATATATGTTTGTTTTAAAGTTTTTGTTAATTTGCTTTGATAGATATTTTTTTTAAATATCGTATGAGCTAATTGTATTTTTTTTGCCCGTAAGCCGGCTGCTAAACTGTAACTAACGTAAAAGGTCAAGATTTACAATTTAATTGAAATGAAACCTTTTTAACCATTGTAATTGTGGATATATATTTTGGTTTTCAAAAATAAATTTTAGACAGTTCTTACAATTTACTGTAATCCGTGGTAACGACAGTCTATTTTGTTAAAAGAGTTTCAATTGTTACGATTGACATTTTTTAAATTTAAAATTAAACATTGTGGGTAGAGAGATATAATATACTGCCAAGCAAGCGCGGTGACACTCAGTTTGAGCTGAGCTTGAGTTCCGACACTCAGCACGCTATGCTTCCATTCGGCAGAAAGTGGGGAACGGAATATCTTAACACAAGGTTCTCGCTTTGCCTTATTACCAAACCCAGGAAATAAAAAATTCCATTTCCTTGAGTGCGAAACGAACCCACAACCAATCATGTTTGCAGTCGCACGCGTGTGCCTCTGCGCTACGACAGGCGTTAATAAGAATGATTATATTTAAATTATTTTTATTTCTTTACTGCGAAGAGTGGCGTCGTTGCACCTTGTAATATACAATATCTTGAATACAGGTGGAAAGAGGAAAGCGGAGTGTCTTGGCACTAGGATCCCTCTGACTACCTTGCGGAACCTATGTGGAATAAAGCGTGAAAAAGAAAAAAACTTACATATAACCTTCCCCTTAGTTCTCGACTTGAAACAAATAAAATAACCTCTGTCATTCATATTCTTAAGGCCACAGAGACACAATTTTGTCATTTTGATTGTCATTTCACACTAACAATGTCCCAACCAATTAAACGTGTTGCATATAAATAAAAGATGTCACGCGAAATTTTTAGAGCGTTAATACTTAACTTGAGGAATATATAATTTGACAGGTTTAGGGTTTCGTAAGTAAAATGTTCTACTGTAATCCCGTTTAAAACTATGGGAGTTTTAAGAGTTTTTTTTTCTGTTTTTTTTAACTTCATGTTGTATCCCGCATATAGCGGGGTAGGCAGAGGGAACCAGAGAACCTAGTGTTAAGACACTCCGTTCTCTTTCAACAAACCCGTTCCCCACTTTCCGCCAGATTGAGGCATTGCGTGTTGAGTGGCGGAACTCAACGCCGCGCTTTGCCTTTACCAAACCCAAGAAATGAAAATACTAAATTTTCGACTCGTAATTATATTCTTAGTCAGAATCAATGGTTTTATGATTTTTTTTCAGTCATTATTGTAACGGGTGGAAGCTTGAAGAATGCATATACGAGTATAAAGATAAAATAGATTTTAATTTTACACCGACGCTTCAACGGTGGTTTATTGATATATGATGTAAAACAATAATTAATACATTTATAATAGTATATTCTTTACCTTTGACGTTGAGGCCATCGCGATGCAGTGGGACAAGGGTCTGACTGTAAAAGCGATTGTTTATGGGTTCGATTCCCATTCGGGGGTATGATTATTATTATTTTTTTCCTTTCTTCGCTCTGGCGCGGCGTTGAGTTCCGCCAATTAGCATGCAGTGTCTCAAATTCAGGCGGAAAGCGAACGAAGTGTCTTAACACTAGGTTCACTCTAACTACCCTGCTATGCGGGATAAAGCGTGAAGTGAATAAGCTACCTACGAAACCCTTAATTCGCAACACCGTAACTAACTTAACCGGTTTTTAAATATATATTTGCGGAATGGACAATTTTATGATTGTTTTGTATTATGTCCATATTCTCAAACTTGTTTTGAATCGGCCGTGCTAAGTATTCAATCGGACAGCGTGCAATATAAATAATTTATTATAGTTAACGGTTGTTGAACTAAGATGGCCTAATGTTGGTAAATGTTTATTGGTACCTACTTAGTGCTTAGGAAAGATAGTAATCCATACTAATATTATAAATTTGAATATAAGTTTGTTTGTTACGCTTTCACACCAAAACTACTAAACCGAATATAATTAAGCTTTGAACATATATTTTTAAAGGTATTACAAAAGTACATAGAATACTTTTTATAAAAAATATATTTTGGCAGACATGATTATTAGCATTTATAAATTCTTATTGACTACGCGAGCGAAGCTGCGGGTAACAGCTAATATATGATAAATATTATTGTTTATATTGTCGTCTTCAGCATAATGATTTAAACTTATTCATGATAGTATTAAAAAAGTATTCCTTATAAAAAAAATATATTAGCAGTATTTGAATTCACACCTATTATAAGTCTTCCAAATACACCACCTTATTAGATTAACGTTAACTTCTTAGCATGCTTTACGCGTTACTTTCCCAGGACGTTTTAATTTTTATTATTTTTATGATACTTTGTGAGAGAACAATAATTTTAAAATAATATTAGTTATAATAAATAAGAAAGAAATGTTGAAAGAGAATGGAGTGTTTTAACACTAGATTCTCTGGTTCCCTCTGCCTGCACCTCTATATGCGAGATACAGGTGAAGTTAAAAAAAAATAAAAAATAAAAAAAAACTGATTAGTAAGATGAAAGGTCACAGGTTCCATATGGGTATAAAATAATTTGTGTAAAGAGGTATTTGCTCGCAAGATAACTCTATATTAAGTAATTTTTTATGTTTGTCTGTTTTGTTCTACCTATATTTTAATAAAATTTAACACAAAAAATTACATAGACACTAATTTAATTTTTCAAAAATACGGATGGTCAACATCATTATGACTTCCGGCACAACATTTTTAATAATCATACCTCATAAGCGTAGCATATTTCTCTCAGCAAAAGCAATTCCGATTATAACTCAATCGATGCAATCTTGTACAAGAAACTAACGAATGTGACCCCTGCATGTATTATAACACGCCAGGTGTACGGTGTAAGAGTACATCGTGGACGGTTATCTCACGCACATAAAATTATACTAAACTAATATGCATTATACGTTAAGTATAGATAATATTATGGTTTAATTAAATTTTTCTTGTTTTTTTTCTTTAGATTCACGCTTTTTTCTTTTTAATTGAATAGGCAGAGAGATCCATATGTTAAGACTTTCCGTTCTCCACTATTGATTTAAACTTAGGATATAAACCTAAATTTATGATAATGCCGCGTAGTTTTTTTTTTCTTTTTTTTTTGTTTAACTTCACGCTGTATCCCGCGTATAGCAGGATAGGCAGAGGGAACCTGAGAACTTAGTGTTAAGACACCCCGTTCCCTTACAACAATTCTGTTCCCCACTAGCGTAGTAGTTTTTTTTTTTAAATTAGTATTTATGTTTTATTGGTAGCTTTGATATTTGATATTTATTAGAAGACATAACGTCATCATGGCGCAGTGAGACAGCAATGCAATGGTTGTGGGTTCGGTCCTAATATTTATGTTTTTTTAATTTCCCCGGTCTGGTGAGACAAAAGGCGGTGTTGAGTTCCTCCGCTCTATAAATATAAATTCGGCCAGGAAATGGAAAATAATTGTTTGCAGTAAGTTCTCTCTGCCTCCCTTTTATGCTGGTTTCTATTCATAAAAATATTATTGATATTATCTTACTATGATAACTTTGACAATAATATAATTATAAATATTTTTAAAGACATTTGGACTTTAATTTGCTTACTTCAATTTTAAATGTTAGTTAGCCACTGCACTGAGTTGAACTCAACGTCGCGCTTTGCCTTTTTACCAGAGCGAAGAAATGGAAATACTAAATATTATCTATCATATTCATTTCCTAAAGTGAGAATCGAACCCACAACCTATCACGTCACAATAGGCCTACGTAATGTAAAATTTAAAATAATATAAAATTCTATGTTCACAATGAAACATATGATACTTTCCCACGTTAAATAAAAGACGGGTATAGTCGTAAGTAATACCCGTCTAGTCTATGATATATGAACGAGACGCGTGTGTGCGTCTCTTCTAAGTAGTATTATTATTTAGTAATTTGTGATGGTAGCTTGGAGGTTTTGCTATCATATGTTATTTTAACTTATTTTTTATATTCTTACATATGTTAGTTGAAAAATAATGTTAATATGATAATGAATTTATAATATATAACGCCTGTCGTGGTGCAAAGGCACAAGCGTGCGACTGTAAGCACGACAAGTTGTGGGTTCGAATCCCACTCCAGGAAATGTAAAATTTAGTATTTTCATTTCTTGGGTTTGGTAACAAGGCAAAGCGCGGCAAATAAAAACAGGCAATGCCTCAATTCGGCGGAAAATAGGTAACGGAGTGTCTTAACACTAGGTCCCCTCTGCCTATACGGGATACAGCGAGAAGCTACGTATGTATGTATGTAATATATTGGTGATGTATGTCTCTATATATTGTGTGTAAATATAACCGTCATTATATTTTTTATTTTCGGGTAATTCTGAGATATTTGTTTTATTTCCAGGTTTACGTTTTAATGTACGCTAAAGTAGTCAAAAAGAACATAGAGTTGATACTCTTTTCTCTACTTTATTTTTTTAATTTAATATGAAAGTTCTAGAGACTGGTAACGGAATCCACAACCAATAACTTTTACTATCAGACGATATCTTACAGTGCCGCGATAGCTTCAAAACGTATAAGCTCTTTTATTGAAATATAATATTTGTGGGAAATAGATGTATGTACATCATCATCAAACACATTATAGCAACGGATGGGCCATAACTGATCCAAAATATCTTTCTACTTTACCCTATTCCAAGCTGACTTCTTCCTATTTTCTACGCCGATAGGTTTTATGTCTTGTACTGCTATAAGAATTACGTACTTGAAAAATATTGGAAACGAAATCAATACCTATCAATATACAGATAATAATAAAAACAAGCTCAAATAAAGTGAAGAAAAGGGTATAAGCAATTAAATTAAATGGCTTATTTCAAAAATATTTGGTAATTTCGTATTTGCTGTACTAGTAAATAAAAGTTTATTAGCTTGAGCAACTAAAAAATCTAAGTATTTTCTTAAATTTTAAGAAAAATAAAACCTTTAATAGTACAAATATATTTATCCACACAAACTATCAATGGAAGAGGTTCAATGAAATCATCTTCACCATAATAAACTTACTTAATTTATGCAAGAATATATCTTGTCATACTAATGTTAGCAGCCATCGCCATTTCGCATTCATCTAACGTTGACCAATAGCGATGTAGATGGTTCCTCCCGCGACTCTCGTAACCAATAGTAACACGTTATTTGAAAAACAATAGAGCATAAAAAATTCGTCACTGCGCACGAGTTGACTATTTAATTTGTTGGTAACAAGTGCTTTGTTGTTATGTTGTTTTTTAAATATTTTTTTTATATATAACGCCTATCGTGGCGCAAGGGTGAAACGCGACAGGTTGTGGGTTCGATTCCCACTCCAGGAAATGAAATTTTTCATTTCCTAGGTTTGCTAACAAGGCGAAGCGCGGCGTTGAGTTCCGCCACTCAGCACACAATGCCTCAATTCGGCGGTAAGTGGGGAACGGAGCGTCTTAACACTAGGTTCCATTTGCCTCCCCTGCTATATGCGGGATACAGCGTGAAGCTATGTATGTATGTATATAATGTATATGTTTTTTTCTCTTTTTTTACGTCGTTTGACGTAGGCTGAGAGAGAATAAAGTGAAAAATCACTCCACTATTCACTTTCCGGTTGAGTGACATAATTCACCATATTTTAGGACTTCAGACATTACGTTTTGAATGGCGAAACTCAACACCACAGTTTTTCTTACCAGATAAGAGAACATTTTTTTTTCTTTTATTAATAACGGATGGCAACGAGCACCTGATGGTAAGTGGTTATCTTCGCTCATGGACATCTACAACACCATAGTCGCGAGCTAGACGGAGGACGAACCTTCTACCACCTATCTACTGGGATACCCGCATCTTATGGGACGCTACCCAGCGGCGAAGGAGAATTGTATTCTAACTCCACCTCCTTACACAGAAAAATTAACTAATGACTACTAATAACAGTTATTTTAAAATAGAGTACGTTTTTTATACATTCACTAGTAAAAAATAAAAAAAAATAACATTGCTTAAGAATCTCCAATACAACTTACATTCAATGTAACACTTCCTACCTAAATATTTTAGTACGTACAAGAAAAGCATGGGTTGTAAACGTATATATAAATGCTCATTAGGAATTTACAAAAGTGTTTTGTTTTAGTATTTCCCATGAGACAAAAGGCAAGGTGGAGTACATCCACGGTACGGACATACATACCAACACCTCAGTAGTCCTAATTAGGGATCGGACACCACCTGGGTATAAATGATACCTAGAAATAGGCTAGGGTTGCTAAATGATAGATAAAAATATAATTTATTCAATTTCAAACATTTTTCATTTTGTAAAATAATATACTAATTAAGTCTGTAAGTACTTTTTATAAGTAAGTATTTTCTTTATTTATTTAATAGGAATGTTACTCTCAGCACACAATGCCCCAATGCGGCGGAAAGTGGGAAGCAGAAATGTTAAAGAGAACAGAGTGTCTTAACACTAGGTTCTCGAGTTCTCTCTGCCTACCCTGCTTGTGCGGGATGTAGCATAAAGTTGAGGAAAAAAATAGTAAGTTAGGAAGACAGTTAGTAAGTTGATTAAGAGGAGTTTAATGATATTGCCAGTCAGCTTTACACCTAAACTCGGGCTTTTCAACCAAAATCTATTGACTAATAAGCATAATCCATAAATGATATGATAATGATTCATGAACAGTGTTAAAATAGCGCAACTTAAATTAGTTCACCTTTTTAACAATAATGCAACAAGTAATATTGATATGATATTCATTGTAAAATTTATCTATTAGATACCGAGAATTTAATTACATATTTATATATACTAACATTCCGCCCGCGGCTTCGCCCGCGTGGAATTCGGTTATATCGCGCGATATGGTAAGGAGTAGCCTATAGTCTTAGCCAAGGTCTAGACTATTCGTCATGTCTTACATGGTTTTATGTTTGATAATAACGAACTTCCATACAAACTTTCAACCTCTATTTCAACCCCTTGTACCATTTTTTTTCGGGATAAAAAGTATTCTATGTCCTTTCCCAAGTTCAGTTCTATCTTCATACCAAATTTCATCAAAATCGGTTCAGTGGTATAGGCGTGAAAGCGTAACAGACAGACAGACAGACAGAGTTACTTTCGCATTTATAATATTAGTAAAGATAGTATATCAGAAAATGGTCCTATGATTTATATTTCTTCGTTTTAGAGAACACATAGACACATTATATGCGAAAGAATATCTTAAAGATCTAATCACTAGTTTGCTTAAGTATGGTACTAAAAAAAATTATGTTCGCTTAGTTACGTATCGTTTACTAACTATTGTAATATTTTTGCGGCTTTCAGTGATCAGTCAGCCGTAGTACTAAACCGTAGTTTAACTATAAAAAATAAAACAAGGACAACCCTATCCAAGTCAAGGCGTTGCGTGTAATTAGAGAATGTATACATTAGCAAATACAAATAAAGCACAATGCGCGTGGGTCCCGGCGCGAACATTAGTCTCGGGAGGTTGGAGATACGTATGCCTGGGATACTGTTGGGTAGAACGATACTATGGGTTAAATTAACTGTGAATTAGTTTATATTTTAACTGTAGGTATCTATGTACAAGTAGCTTTACGCTTTATTTCCCATAGCAAGGTAATAAGAAAGAAGAAGCAGTTTAAAGTAAGTATAAAGACACTCCATTTTCCACTGCGATGTTTCGATATCAGACGGAAATAAGTGAACAGAAAGAGATGAAATTCCTTAGCAATCTATGGATTCACCGTGCGGGTGCCGGGCCCATCGCATTGCAGAGAGAGGAGTTTGGAGTGCCTGGGACTTACGACTCGACGATGACTTAAGTGTAGGTTTAAGGGGCCCCTTTAAAATGCGTGTTAACCGCGCTCCTCTCTCTACCTAACCATATTTGAAAAGATCCTACTAATGCTGCCTTCGAAATACGTGCTAGAAATGAACTGATAATTGTTTTAGACATGTTGAGATCTTTTGGTAGATCATAGAGAGATTTCGCTCTTATACCTCTCGCGCCTACTTCTACCGCGTACAAAATTACTCCAAACCTATTCCTGGTCGAAGACGAGATATGTAATATTTCCGTACTGCGCTCATTAACTTATTAACTTCACTTATCACTTATAAATACTAAAATATACGTGATACTTCGCGAAAATCAACAATCTCATTATATCCTAAGCATGTCAAGTGTTTGGCAAAGGTACTATTTTGTTTCCTTTCACAGTAGAACAATTTACATACACGAAAGTTATATTTTAGGTAAGTTTCATAAAAAAAATGTTTTGGCATACATTTGAGCACCCATGCAGAATTACTTTATAATTTATACAAAAGCTGGCAATATATTTTGTGTGTGCATCATTAATACATTATAAATAAATTTATATCCCTACCCGGAGCTACATGTTTTTCACAATACGCTAGATTTATTATGTTAACTTTAGCTTATAGCCTCATATGGGAAATATATTGTAATGTGAATTTAAATTAATGACTTTAAGGTTTATTCTCTTATGATTGTTTAGGATATTGCGTGGTGGGTTAAGGTCTAAATTAACTCATTTTTGAAGTACTGTATCTTGTTTCACGATATTTAAACAAGGTAAAGCGTATGTATATAGCACAAAATATCCTTAATTACATATTTACATAAATACATAGCTTCACGCTGTATCCCGCATATAGCAGGGTAGGCAGAGGGAACCTAGTGTTAAGACACTCCGTTCCCCACTTTCCGCCAAATTGAGGCATTACGTGCTGAGTGGCGGAACTCAACGCCGCGCTTTGCCTTGTTACTAAACCCAGGAAATAAAAAGTTCCATTTCCTGGAGTGGGAATTGAACCCACAACCTGTCGCGTTTGTGGCACGCTTGTGCCGCTACGCCACGACAGGCGATATATTTAATTAAATTCTCATAAACGTCGGTAATGTCGTCTTTTTAATATATAGTTATTTTCCAAAAAAATAATAATGCAAAGGCTGATTTGCTGAAAGATTATTCCATATAATCTTCAATATATTTATTTCAAATAGTGACAAAAGGGATGAAACAAAAAATAAAGAATGAAAATAAATGACTTAGTTAATTAATTATATTTATATTCTTGTTTATAAATATGCTCCCGAGTAAGTTATAGCCTAACTGTGCCACGAGCCCCGTTGCTTTTATCCTGTGTAGATATTGACAATGTATTAAAGATTTTGATATTCCAATTTTGAGAAAAATTTTAATAATTTGCCATTTTACATAATTTTAATCTAACAAATCTAATTTTTACTTAAATTTAGAGCTCTCTATATCGCATCACATCTGATATATATCGAGATATCGCATCATAGCATGAAATAAAAAGAAATATTACATTCATATATACATAGCTTCACGCTGTATCCTGCATATAGCACGGTAGGCAGAGGGAACCTAGTGTTAAGACACTCCGTTCCCCATTTTACACCGAATTGAGACATTGCGTGCTGAGTGGCGGAACTCAACACCGCGCTTTGTCTTGCTACCAAAACCAGGAAATTCAAAATTCCATTTCCTGTGGGAGTGGGAATCGAACCCACAACCTGTCGCGCTTACAGTCGCGCGCTTGTGCCTCTGCGCCACAACAGGCGTCAAAGAAATATTATAGAATATTTTCACAAATCATTATATTTTATGACACAAATGAATTCATAAGCAGTTTCACGCTTTATTCCACATAGCAGTCAGAGTGAACCTACTGTCAAGACATTCCGTTCGCCACTTTCCACCAGAATATGAGACATTGTGTGTTCAGTAACGAAACTCAACACGCTTTGTCTTAATAAAGCTGAGAAATGAAAATTGCTTAAATATCATTTCCCCAAACTAGACTCGAACTCAGAACCTCTTATATCCGGCAGACGCTATCCCTGCGCCACGATGGCTTCTAATTAAATCCATCCAAAAAAAATCAAAGAGCTACAAATATTCTATATAATTTTAAACCTAAATTTAACCCTAGGTTTAACATCGACTTCACCCACCCGCTACAGTGGCATGGTCCACTCCAATTAACATAAACATCAACCCTATTTATACGTACAGTATACTATACTATTCTATACTATAAGTTACAAACAACAGTGTGCGAAGTAATTATTCACGGGGAAAATTGCCGCTAAGATCTAGATCTTATCTTAGACTGGGAGCTTTGTTTTATTATACGGTTGTTCTTCGAGATATAATTTAGCTGGATTGTTACTGTTGTATTGTTTTGTTTGTTGTTTAGTTTTATTAAATTATTGTGAATTTTGGTATGTTAAATAAATTATTTTAATAGCTTCAAGCTTTTTCTTCATTGAGGTTCGTTTCCAACTCGGGTCAATGTAACTACATTTAAGATTTAAAAAAAGTTGTTTTGAGTTGAGGTGGAAAGTGATGAACAGAGTACTTTGATACTAGTCAAAGTCAAAGTCAAGTGACGGAACTCCTCGTGTGCCTACCACCGGAGAATATTATATAAATAAAAATTTATTATTTAACTTCACGCTGTAACCCGCATATAGCAGGGTTGGCAGAGGGAACCAGAGAACCTAGTGTTAAGACACTCCATTCTCTTTCAACAATTCCGTTCCCCACTTTCCGCCGAATTGAGGCATTGCGTGTTGAGTGTAGTGGCGGAACTCAACGCCGCGCTTTGCCTTGATACCAAACCCAAGAAATGAAAATACCAAATTTTACATTTCCTGGAGTGGGAATCGAACCCACAACCTGCCGCGTTTACAGTCGCACGCTTGTGCCTCTGCGCCACGACAGGGGTAAAATTATTAATTGTTCTTTTTACTTTGGAATACGTCATCTTGCTCTATAAAACTATGGTTATTTCTGCTCGCCCCGTAATTTATAGGATTACATTAATTGGTAAAAATAATCAATAAGATATTAAGAAAAAAGCTGACTTTAAACAATATACACTAAAAAAAAATTATTACGAATAACTCAAAAACCACTTTTTTGATTTTAAAGAAATTTGAAGATCTCTCTGATTTAAAAAAGGATCACGAAAAACGTCTTTAAATACTCGTAAGATAACACGATTTCAAACACATAGAAACACAAATGAATTTTAATTCCAAATTTCTTTTAAAACATCTATCATATAAAGCTATGTTTATCCCAACAGCCGCAGGTACAGTATTTGCAGATTTGTACCGATGAATTATTAGATTTTATTCTACATTAATCTTAGAAACGGCAATTGTACAAGTGATAATTTACATGACTGTGGCTGTTTGGACTCACGCGATACTTGTCAACGTTATACTATTGTAGAAAGTTGAATTATAGTATTTATGGAGTGGTTAAAGTTAAAATTATTGATATTTTTGTATGGATAATTTTATTTATATATCAATAGGATGATCGGGTGAAATTCTCAAATTTTTATATAACTATCCTACTAAAATATTAGTAAAACGGGGATATTTGGGAAGATTTTTGTTATTTTATCACATAATAGTACTGAGCACATCTAGATGAAACTACACTAACATAGCTATATATCAGAATAAGACATAGGCTACAATTTGGTCAAATTTTGTGTCCATAATATAAAAATAAGTATCTAGTATATTTATAATATTACGGCCTTGGTTAAACGAAGTGTGATAAGGTATTTCAAAGATTTTTTATTACTTTAGAATTTTCATCTCTACATATAAAACTCTTACCTTACTGATTGGCTGACAGACATACAGCCAAAACTTCTGGAGCTGAAATTTAGTATGTAGGTTTCTTGGGGAGTGTCAGGGAGCACTAAAAGAGGATTTCCTCAAATTCCTACGGAATCGGTAAAAAACCGTTTTTTTTTTTCGTTTTGTAGTCTAGGCAAAAGTGTCTCCGTAACAGTGAATTTTGGTCATTTCAAAACGCTATTTTTCCAGAAAAGCATGTATATAAAAATTGTATAAAAAACTTATGATGGGTTATTACTTCATTATTAAGACAAATCAATGTATAAAAACATTTAAATAGGATTAATTGCGTATATTTTAGTATTCGGAAATACTTTTTTGGAAACCCAACGTTTTAAACACTTTACGGTAGTCCGTGGTCAAAGGTAGGTGAATCTACCGGTTCCGGTTATAGTTTCATTCCCATTTCATAAAAAGACATCTTATAGATTTTCATCCTCCATTCAAATTATCTTCCAAGAAAAAAGTGTATCTAATATTATTCATGTGCCATACAAATTATGATGTAATAAAAATATCCATCCAAAAAAAATCACTCATTTCACAATATTGCTATCTCAAAAGAATGTAAATTTTAGACCTTACTAATGCCTTGTAACTACCCGCATGTAGACAAGCTTTGTAATACGAGAATGCTTATGCTTTACATTAGATACATACGTGCATAGAAAATGCTGAGCTTCTATAACAAGTCTAGCCTAAATATCTTCCTCTACCATCGTGGCGCAGTGGAACAGTGTCTGGCTATAAATGTGATTGGTTATGGATTCGAGTCCCACACGGGGGAATGATTATATTAAAATTATTTTCATTTTTCACTTGTAAGAAAAAGTACGGCGTTGGGTTCGGCCACTCAACACTCATTGTTTAGAATTTAGGTGGAAAGTAGAGAAAGGAGTGTCATGACACTAGATTCTCTTACTACTCTGCTATGCGGGATAAGGGTGAAGCTGCTTATTTTCTTCTCCTACCTATCTTTACAACGAAAAACTAAAATTTTACATATATATTCTTAGGGAAATGTAGATTTCTCTGAATTCTTATGATAAAAATGAATAAAAAATAATATAAAATAATGATATTTCATATTTTGCAGTAGTGTCAGTGGAAAATAAAAATGGAATTAGTATTGCATGGATCATAAAGGACCACACGAACGAAATTGCGAGCGACAACTTATATGACATAGTCGAGACCTCATGCCTCGAGTATGTATATACTCGTATAATTAAAAATTAACAATTATAAACGCAAAACTAAACAATTACTTCAAAACGAGCAGGTAGTGATTCATCACTAGATTATGTCACTAAATATCACTCTGTATATTTCCACGTTTTTTTTGTTATCTATAATTTTTTGTTAACCGCGTCTTTTTTTTTAATTTTCATTTTTTATGTATAAAGTTCGATACCACAATGCGTAGTACAAATTTCATCCCATAACAACAACATAAAGTCAATCGCTAATAAATCGATACGAACTCCATATTAATTAGCTTGCGTGAGCGCAACGCTACTGTACACTATTGCAGATTTATTGTTCATAGAGGACATAAAGTTTATGTATGAAAAATGCATTCGCTGTACCATTCAAGTTATCTTTGCGTGTAGGCCATTTGTTCTCGATTGTGTTTTGTTTTTGTATTAATTAAGTATAGAGATATATAAAATTATATTGCACATATGAGTCTGTTTAGAATATTTTTTATTCAATGTTTTTATAAGATTATGAAAGAATAGTGCGAAGTATATATGAAGCAAAAGTGAGCGGCAAGAGAGGTAGGGGAGGCCTCGGTTGACCTTCGAGAACACAGAATCAATGATACTGGAGGAAGGTCACTTAAAAAGCATGAGGACCACCCGCATGTCCTTACATGCATGAAGAGGTTAATGACTGTGGACGAAGCGAAAGAGGTATGCAGAGACCGTAGCGTTTGGCGCTCCGTTCTCTCTGACTACCCCGCTACCGATTAAGTGTGAAGCTAGGTAGGTAGGTTATGAAAGACGTATAACAATTATATATGAGTAGGTTTACGCTTTTCTCTGCATAGCAGAGAGAACCTAGTGTCGACACACTCCGTTCTCCATTTTCCGCTCGAATTCAGAAAATTCGAATTAAGTGAAAAAACTAACTGCCGCGATATCTTACCGGTGCTAGAAGAGGTAGAGAGAGAACCAAAAATATTTAAACATGATATTTCTCTTGAATAGGAATAAAAGTCACAACCAACCGTGCTCACAGATAGATCCTGTGCCACTGGGCCAAGATGACCAATTACAGTATTATTTTTATTTACCAGAAATTGTTTTTCGTTTTAGAATGAAATATATATATTTTTAACTTCACGCTGTAACCCGCATATAGCTGGGTAGGCAGAGGGAACCAGAGAACCTAGTGTTAAGACACTTCATTCTCTTTCAACAACTCCATTCCTCAGTTTCCGCCGAATTGAGGACTCAACGCCGCGCTTTGCCTTGTTACCAAACCCAAGAAATGAAAATACTAAATTTTACATGAAATGAATGCTAATAATATTTTCATTAATAATATGAGAATCAAAATATTCTACTTGAATAAAAAAAATATTTGAGATTCGTTAAATAAAAACCTCGTTGTATATTTGTCACTTAAAAATAAGATCAAATTAGCGTCATAGTATCGCATTCAAATGCATAAGGGGCCAATTCTGATAATTTATTACCCTCTAGATAGTCAATGTGATCGGAAAACTGAGCTTTGGTGCTAATAAGGGTTTTGAAGGGAAATAAAAATGATTATTTCGTATTCGTATATCCTTACTAGGCGTGAATAACTTGGTAAGTTGACTTGCAAAGTTATTACTTATTAATTATTATTAGGATTTATTTTAAAATCACAATTGAACATTATCAAGTTAAAAATATACATACATACATAGCTTCACGCTGTATCCCGCATATAGCAGGGTAGGGTAGACCCTCATATAGAGGGTTTCGCCGAATTGAGGCATTGCGTGCTAAGTGGCGGAACTCAACGCCGCGCTTTGCCTTGTTACCAAACCCAGGATATGAAAAATTCAATTTCCTGGAGTGGGAATCGAACCCACAACCTGTCTCGTTGACAGTCGCACGCTTGTGTCTCTGTGCCACGACAGGCGTAAATCAAACTTATTATTTAATTTCTATGATATATATATTATTTTTCAATTATATGAAGTACTTAATACATTACCGACGGGTCCCACGTACAGTAGTATAAGTGCAAAAGCACAACGTTATAGTAGAGCTATTCAAAGGTTTTTAAAGTTGTAATTTTAATCATTATTTTAAGGATTCATTTACTTCGAATGATGACAAAATTGCAACCTTAGGATCTTTAAATTGTTGTATTTTGCGCTTGTATCAGTGTATGTGGGACCTCTTGATATAGAGTTATTGATTTGTTAGAATTCCTGGTATTTCATATTAATACTCGAATGTCAAATTTATTTAAACTATGGTTCAAATGTTCAATAGTAGAATTATATGTAGGTACATACATATATGAATCAGTGATATGAATATGCTTAAAACACTACTTTTATAAGAATGTGATGTTTTGTTTATTATATTTCACTGAGTTAAGGAGGTACATTTCACCACGTGTTACGTTTTGCTTCCTCTAGAGATATAGCAAAAAATTCTAACCTAACTAATAACATGCAGTAATAAAAATAAAGACTGTTGTGGCTCAGTGACATCATATGACTGTAAATACAAGTAGTTGTGGGTGCGATTTCCATTCAGGAGAATATTATATTTTGATTATTTTAATTTCATCGCTCTGGTGTCTAAGCCGGGCGTTGAATTTCGTCACTTAGTATACAATATTTTGAATTTGTATGTGGATTACAGGGTCTTTGCAATTTTTGACTATCTTATTACGTGGGGAAAAAGCTGCTAAAATAATAAACAGTTTTTATACCCGCATATAGCAGGGTAGGCAGAGGGAATCAGAGAACCTAGTGTTGAGACACTCCATTCTCTTTGAACAATTCCGTTCCCCACCTTCCGCCGAATTGAGGCATTGCGTGTTGAGTGGCGGAACTCAACGCCGCGCTTTGCCTTGTTACCAAACCCAAGAAATGAAAATACTAAATTTTACATTTCCTGGAATAGGAATCGAACCCACAACCTGTCTCGTTGACAGTCGCACGCTTGGGTCTCTGCGCTACGACAGGCGTTAATAAAATATAAAAATATAAATTGAGATTTGAACCGTATGAGTTCACAAAATTGCGTTCGGCTCAGACACTTGTCTACTTCATCTCGATAGTCTCAATAAGTAATAGTTAAATAAAATACAACTACAAAACATATTATAAACTTCATACAGGAAATTGATACTATTTTTGCACTCATAATCAATTTACCTGCGCTACTATACTTTATCAACACGTTGATTAAACTTTATGCCTCTATAAGATCGTCTCAGTAATTGGCTATCTCGATATCAAAGAGCTAAGATCCAAAATGGCTATATCCTGATATTAATAAAAATAAGATATTAATAGAAGTTACACAGGACTCTCAGTCAGCTGCATTTTCTTAAAGCACCAAGAAAATGATGTCCGATCAAACGTTTGGTTTGTGTGGACATTACTTTTGTGGTAAAATATATTTTTTGGATTTTTCTATAATACTTAGTTATTTTTTAAAATCCATAGTTAATATTATAAATGTAGAGGTTTTTGAGGTTGTAATATTTGTTGTTTTCACGTAAAAACTACTGTACTCATCCAGATGATACTTTGCAGCCATATATTTTAGAATAATAGATAGACTACAATTTTTTAAACATTTTCTGTGATTCTACCATAATATAATGATAAGTGTCGAGTATTTTATTACATACAGTGTATGTTAGTTACATTATTTACATTACAAGTAATAAAAAAGCACACATAAAAAATCATGACATATGAAAGCCACGGCTGTGGAACAATTATAATGTCTCATTACATACGCAGTACTATCTGCTTGAATTATATAAGTTATATTTATCATATTTAATAATATCAAATATAAAAACAGGTAGATGGCGCAGTTGAGGTGTCTGGCTGTAAGCGCGGCGGTTGTGGGTTCGATTCGCGTAGTGTCATATATCGCGATCGATACTCAGAGAGAAAGCATAGCGTCAAAACACTCCGCTCTCTCTTTCCAGTCGAAGTTACTCGGTATTAATATTCTAAATACTATCATATTAAATTTTAATATCATGTCCACATTAAGTCAAATATCAAGTTGATAACGCCAATGTGGGTAAAATTGCACGTAGCGTAAAGGAAAGCGGCGGATATAGAACTCAATACCAGGCTTTCAGCTCAAAGCGTGGCCGCGTTGTAATAACCGGGATGTTTTCATGTCTTATTCATTATTGGAGATCTTAAGAAATTGCGAAACGATTTTTGTTTGAAAATTTAATTTTAAATTTTGTTTTGCTTTTGTTGTGCTTTAAGTAACTTTAAGTCATGACTACTGGGTGTTTGTTGAAATATTACAAAAGAATATAAAATAATAATAATATATGAAGGAATTACTTTGGACGCATGTTGTATCGCAGTGGCACAAGCGTGCGACTGTAAACGCGACAGGTTGTGGGTTCGATTCCCACCCAAGGAATGAAAATTTTAAATAATATTGAATATTTTCATTATCTGGGTCTGGTAATAAGGCAAATCATGGCGTTGAGTTTCGCTACTCAGCACGCAATGCCTCAATCTGGCGGAAAGTGGGTAACGAAATTATTGAAAGAGAACGGAGTGTGACACTAGGTTCTCAGGTGCCTATCCTGCTGTGTGCGGTAAACAGCGTGAAGCTAAAAACAAAAGAAAAAGAAAAGAAATACTTTGGACCATTTTTTATGACTATTCTATGGACTGAGGATTATAAAATTTAGCAAAGTTAAATATATAGAGAGGAAGTGCATAAAATCTATATTTTTTATAATAACTCATTAGAATTATATGAATAAAGCAAAGCATCTTCACGTTTTATCCCGCATAACAGACTATTCAGAGTAAACCTAGTGTCGAAGCACTGCGTTCCTCGCATTCCACCCGAATTTGACACTGCGGTGGAACTCAACGCCGCGCTTTGGCCTACCATAAATGAACAATAAAAATAATTGAATAATAAATTTAAAAAAACCATCGTCCTATATATGTATAAAGCTATGAATGCAACAGTCACTGCCGTTTTCATTGTTAATATGTACTGCTTCGCTTTTTCTTGCTGATATTCGGCTGATAAACACAAGTTCAAGAGTTCAAGAATACTATAATGACTCTATTTAATTGTAAGGTCACTTAAGTTAAGGCACAATTGTAATATTTATGATTATATATCATTGGTGTGGTTTCATGTTCGGATACACGGAGAAAAATGTGTAAAACAATTCGATTAATGTGAAAAATCGCAATATTTATTATCTTACTGGTATGTATGCAGTAAGATAAGGTATCTTACTTTACAAAATACAGTGCTATTGCTAGATAAATAAAAAAAATTACACAAAAGAGAAATCCGAATAAAATTTACCATCGTCATAACCAAATACTTAAAATATCATTCCAAGCAATACGTAATATTTCTTAGAAACAATCAATTACAGTGGAACTGTCGAAGTGAAAACTTTGGGGAAAACAGGTAAAACAAAATATAAAACTGTTACGAAACGAACAAAACATTGATTAATGACAAAATGCACTCGCAAACAAACTGTCGAACTTCTTCAAATACGCCGTACAAATGCCTTGAGTGTAACCCCTCGAAAATAATGGTTTCCTCCACTTAGAGTACCAAAATAACCTAAACACCACGAGATAGATAGGCGAATTTCAATTCTATACTTTAACAATAAAGTTTAAATTTAACTAACTCACTTATAGTGAAAATCATCAAAATTTCTGCTAAGATTTTCCTCGGCGCTGCGTTACTTTTTTTGTTGTCGCACGGAAGCTAGTATTCGCGTATGGACGTGTGTTTCCTCTTTTTTTGTTCAGAAATTGTTTCGGTGCCATTAAGCCGTTGACAGATCACCTTCTTTGAGTAATGCCTTCGATTGTTCGGTTGGGGGTGAATTCATTGTGAACGGAAGACGGTTTGGTGAACGATTAGTGTTGATCGTGTATTTTATTTGGGAGATACATGTGTTTGAAGGTTGCTTTTAAGTATTCCTATACTTCAAAGTTATTTCTCGCTGTTTTTCTTGTTTAATTGTATATTTTAAGGTTTTGAGATCTATTACAAAAAAAATAGCTTTACTGGTTATTTTCCCATGTAGAAATTTTGCTTGATGGTCGAAGATTACTAACTACGAAGCACTGTAAGGAATAAAAAAAAAAGTTGTTCTTTTTTAATATTTTATGATTTGTATAATTAAGATTTTAACAAAAAATAAAACTGACTTCCAATAAAATGAACTAAAAATTTAAATTATTACAAATAACTCAGAAACTATTCATCATATTCTAATTAAATATAAATGAGATAAAAAGTTAAGTAGTGACAAGTAAAAAATACGGTCTAATTGAGAACCTCCTTTTTTAAAATATGGATAAAAAGAGATATTTTCTTATTTTTTCACTAAAAATATATTATTACATCATTTACAGGCAGAGAGAATCAATTCCTCATTTCACGTCCCGCATAGATTTATAGATATATTCAAATTCAATAATTGATGACCATATATTTTTATTTCATTGCACTTCATTTATTAATTTAATTTCAACCTATGATATGCGTGAGAAAGCGTATTTTTAAAAGAAAACTTTACTTACTTTCGTGTAACGGATACCTCCTAAACTCATCAATATTCAAAATATACAACACAATGATTGATTTATTTATAAAGGCAATACCTAAGTCGATGGGTCATCAATTTCATTATTGTATCTGAGCTTTAGCGTCTATCGTATGGTGGGTTATATAAATAAATGTAATAGATTGTAAATCTGTACTCTCACGCTTGATTTTTTATAAACTTATAAATTATTAATGATTTTATACACCTGGTATGTTTTAATTTAAATGAAAATATTAGTTAAACTAAGTAGAATCATTGAAAAAGAAGGCAAGTTAAACTCACTTATTTTACTTTAGTAATTTTGGTGTTCTCGTGGGAATAGTCTTTTGTTCAAAAACTACTAACTACAACCTTTTATTTATAAGAAGCTCCGTTCTCTTAAGATTTCCGTTCTCTACTTTCTGCCGAATTAAAGCGTTGCGTACTGAGTGGCAGAACTCAACGCCGCGCTTTGCCTTGTTACCAGAGCGAGGATATCAAAATACTATATATAAATACGTAAAATCTTAGTACCCCTTTTTACGAAAATTACACGGACGGAGGAGCATGAAACTTGGCACACTTATAATTTATATAGAGAAGACGTGCAGAATGCTGGTTTAAAAAAAAAACGATGCATAAAAAGTATATCAAATTAATAAAATAAATGTTACACGTACTACCATGGTTTGATATCCATGTTTATATAAAGTGACTTATACATTGCTAATGAGAACGCGTTGTTAACGCGTCAACGGGGACACTAATTATAAAAAATTAATATTTTTAATTCCTGGAGTGGGAATATAACCTACAACCTGGCGCGTTAAAAATTCTTACTGAAAGTAAAATATCATGTACTTACTTAATATGTATGAGTAGATATATCGAAATCGGCTTTCTACAACTATCAGTTCAAACCCATTATAACTCTTAACTTGTGTTTACACGTTTTTTATATCACGAACATGACGTTAATTGAAAATGTATTTTATTCCACCATATAATAGTCTTAAAAAAGTTATTATATTACATTTATCTATATACGAGTATAGACCTATATAATATATTGATTCTTTTAGGAAGCATAGAGACAGTGAGCTTTATGATTCTTTTAAGTGGAGTTTTAAATAATAAAAATGAAAAAAGAAATACATTTAAAGCAAAACTTTACTTTTATAAAACACTCAATCACGTATGAATCTTGTATAAGTAATAAATAAATTAAATGGTTTTTATTTCCATATTTTCATTTCCTCGGTTTGGTCAGCGACATCAGTATTTCACTAGTCGATATATTGTCGTAATCGTAATTGGGCGAAATGTGGGGAACGGAGAATCTTAACACTATGCTCTAGACACGTAAAGTAAGAATGCAAATGTAGTTATTTATAAGGAGGAACTGAAATATTATAGAAATAAAATATCATCAAAATTGGTTCAGTACAAAATTAATGAGGAAAAAATAAACACACATAAAAAAAAACAATCAAATTACCCACTTATTTAAATCTGTTAAAATTAAACAGTGATTTTTCACTCCATTTTCTAAATAAACTAAATATTTATATAAATAAAAAAATTAACACCTTAACATTAACACTACGACCACACTTCCCATGCCCATAAACTTAAGCTCAGGTCAAAAGCCACGTCTTGTATAGTCGAATTTTATCTCAATTGTAATCTTGTTCAGTGACTACTTTAAAGCCTGTAAGATATATTGCACTATTGATATCAATTCCATGGCTACGTGATTAAGTGTTAACTTAGAATATAAAATATCGAATAATAGACATTAGGTTAAATATTGGGGAATGGAAATGTCAAAAGAAAACGGAGTGTCTTTACACTAAGTACTCTGGTTCCCTCTGCGTACCCTGCTATGTGCGAGATACAGAGTGAAGCTTTTTTACCTATAACAGGGTGTGTAGAGAAAATAATTTTTAGATACTCCATTTTCCACTTTTAGTCTCCATTTTTTTAATATTTATTCTGATCACTACGGACACGTGGTCCGTAACTTTTGTCAACTTTCGCAATATTTTTATATCACTTAACTAAGCTTACCAACGTAATTAAGTGTTAATTTAGAATAAAAAATATCGCCCTACCCGGGTTTGCAGAGAAAATTGTTTAAGAACTCTCTATTCTCATTATGTTTTAAGAGGTAGAACCTAATATCGCGATTTGTTACCAGAGCGTCGAAATGAAAATATTTTATATATTAACATTCCTCTGTCCTAGAATGGAATATATCTATATATTTTTTCAGTTTTTTTGCCGTCCATTTTTTTATTACGTAGTTAATAGTATTTATTTTTAATAGTCTAAGTAGTCTAAGTATTTCTATTCTAGTAGTTATTTTTATTACGTACCTACCTACCTACCTATTATAACTTCTCGCTTTATCCCTAGCGCGGTAGTCAGCGTTCCGGAGCGCCAAACTCTACGGTCCCTGTATACCTCTTTCGCCTCCACCACAGTCGTTAGCCTCTTTTATTATTATATTATTATATTAATTCATATTCTTCATTTTATTACGTAGTTAGTTACTATTTTTATTACTTACGAAAGTCAAATTTATTATTGATATTATAATTGTATTATATAAATTGCATTTTAATTTCTGAACCTAACGCCACGTTTATAGTAAGTAAAAGGAAGACAAAAGTAAGAATGTAAGAAAGTTGAAAAATATAAAAAAAATAGAAGCTAAAAAATAGTACTCAGTTTGAGTACATGATACTTCTACAACCATTTCTTCTCTTAGAATACACATGTTGTACTTGAGTGCGTAAATGTTAGAAACTGATAAGAATCTGGGGTCAATGTATTGGTTCACTCTATAATGGACCGTATCATATTTCTATAAATAATATATTAAATTGCTTAATTTGAGGCGTTAAATGTAATCACTGGCCTTTTATTAAAATTTTGCATCTAGATTCCATAAATCTAAACTTACTTACTAATTTTATATTCATAAATATTAATAATTATTGTCTCTTGTAATTTACTATATATACATACTAGCTGTTACCGGCGGCTTTGCTCGCGTGGTAATATGGTATATGGTAATATGGTATATAGTAAAATGGTAGTCCATACTACATACTCTAGTATATAGTGCGTATATGCAGTAATTTGATGGTTTTGAAGTAGCTAGATTTTCAATTTTTTTGACTAATGATCATGTCTACCAACATATACATTTTTTAATTTTTTTTTAAATATCCTTTGTCATTATTAATATCTTTAAGAATATTTCTACAAAGTTTCATGACAATCGATTAAGTAGTGTTGGCGTGAAAGCATAACATATAAAGTTTTAAATTCTCGTTTATAATACCTTTTAGTAGGGATGGTTATATTGTGACTAAATTACGTAAAATATTCAATATAAAATTGTAGCCAATGATTTATTCTGATGTGCTTGTTGAAGATATATTACTGAAAAGTTTCATATAATTCCATTCAGCAGTTTTTGTTTGTTGCTGAGCGATATTTGTCAATTACTAAATTCGATAGAAAGTGGGGAACGGAGTGTCTTAACACTAGATTCCCTCTGCCTACCCTGGTATATGCGGGATACACCGTTAAGCTATGTATGTATGTATGTATTTAATAACGAAAAAAATTCTAATTTCATTGACAAATATATAGATAGATTTTTTTCCATTTCCACCCAGCGACGATGTAATATTAGAATAATATATACAAATATATTCAATCCAATGAAACTGTATATATATCTATCTGTACTAGTCTAGTAACTCTTACGAAAAAAGGAAACGATTTTGCCAAGAACAGCCAATGTATGTACAAACGCGTGATCTCTAGTAATTGGCGGAGGCTGATGGATGAGGCTAACCGTATTGCTAACTACAGAATCTATATTGCAAAATAACCTCTTTTAAATTCTTTATGTTATTGATTAAAATTTTCTTGGTTAGTTGACAATTAAGTGGGGAACGGAAATCATAATAAAACGGAGTGTCTTAACACTAGTTTCTCAGTTTCTCTCTGCCTACCTTGCTATGTGCGGGATACAGTGTGAAGTTAAAAAAACAAAAAGATTTTACCAAAAGAAGAAAACCGAATTTAAACAAAATACAATAAAAGTAAAATTATTACGAATAAGTCAAAACTACTTGTCAGATCTTAACTAAATTTAAATGAGTCTGCATCAAAAGCAATAGCTATCATATATAAAAAGGATCATCAAAATCATCAAAATCATCTAAAAGTATCATCAGTAAAAAATTATGCGGTAATTGAATCGGTGAGTGCAGAAATAACGTAAGTCCGGATTATCAAATTTTGCACGAGGGAGAAAAAAATGTATAAGCAAGCTTTCTAAGCTAGTTTAAATCGATTACGAATTTTTGCATTTTTTGTGACTTACGTTGTTTCTGCACTCATCGATTCAATTATGTGCTGAAAAAATTATGGTGTGTGCTGAGTAGTCATGATTATTCTTTTCTGTATGATAACTGTGACAATGTAAAAGTGCTTCTGATTTAATTAGTATATGAAGAGTACTTATAACTATTTCCTAATGGTTTTATTTTTTTTTAGTATACTTTATTTTAAATAGGTTATCTTTTTTTGTCAAAATATTAATTATGCTAGACCATAACGAAAAATGTTATAACACACTTTCTCTATTGAAATTCGAACCCAAACTCATCGTCACACATCCCAACTAACCAACAAGGACGTCTTAAAATTTATTTATTCACTTTTAAATAAGGTATCCGTCTGAATAGCTTAGAAACTTGATGTTGAAATACATTTACGTACGTTTATTGGTAATGTATTGCATTCATAATGCGTTAGGAAAAGTAGATTTTGTTTTTATACTTTATCCATATACATACTAATTTTATAAGAAACTATATAGAAGTTAGACCTGTCATGGTGCAGGCAGAAGCGTGCAATTGTAAACGCGACAGGTTATGGGTTTGATTTCCTTCCGAGGAAATAAAAATATTAAATAATTTATAATAATTAACATTTTCCGCCACTCAGCACGCAATGCCTCAATGTATCCCGCACATAGCAGGGTAGGCAGAGAGAACCCGAATATCTAGTATTAAGGCACTCTATTTTTTTTTGATTTCCGATCCCCACTTTTCCGTTCCTTTACAAAAGTTTATTACAAAATCATTTGAAATCTATCAATATTATATAATGTAGTATAAGAAAAGATAATGATTTGTACCAGCTGTCGATACCGGGCCAACCGGTCGGATAATAAAAACTTTCTATAATAGAATCATCGACAGTTAAGGTATATATGTAGTTTTGTTTGGTAATCCACTCCACTCTTGAAATAGGACCGATCGTAGGAAACAGCCTAGTTATACGTAATTAACATCTAAAGTAGGCGATATAGAGACTGTTAAGTAGTTGTACACATGTGAATCACTGTTTCCATTGTTGCTTGTTTAATTTTTTTTTTCGCTATTGTACGCTATTTTTTATAGTATTTATTTACTTTACTATTTTTTTTCTTCCCCGTCATAATTTTGTGTAACCAACAATAAATATGTATTTTTTTATTATTAATAAATTAAATGTGTACTTCGGGAAGCAAGTGACTTTTATGTATCACAGTGCGAGTGGTGATTGACATAATTATTGAAAAAATTATACCTTATCTGGATGAGTGCCTTCTAGTATTCAATATCAAAATTATTATATATTATAACTTACATAACTTTTTAAATCTAAGCTTTAGAAAAATGAACATTAAACCAATTAAATCTTAAAAAATAAAAAAAGGTTCTCTTCTTTTAAATTTTAAAATATCACAATAAGGAAATCAATTCAATTCATTAATATAATAAGATATTGTCTAATAAAATAAATGAGTAAAAAACGAAAGGCTTTCACGTTCTAGACTATGTCTAGTTATAAAAAAAAAATTACATCCATATTTCAATCTCCCTCAACATCGTCACGTAACAACGGAAACGCGTCCGAGGTGTGGCTAGAGCGGTTTTCACTTTCTTAAAATCCGCAGGTAATTAATTAGTCACTGTCTCTCCGATGGACAAGTGTTGCGCAAACACTCGGTGCTTTAGATGACTTGGAAAATTGTTAAATGGAATACTTGTGTTACTTGTTTCTATGTTATTATGTTTGTTTACAGTATGTGTTATATATTATATGTACCTGGCAGTGGCGAATCATTCATATAACATGATTCTTTTCTTTTTATGGATAACGGATGGCAAACGAGCAAAAGGACCACTTGATGGTAAGTGGTTGGTTACCTTCGCCCATGAACATCTACATCACCAGAGATGTTGTAGATGCGTTGCCAACCTAGAGGATACAGATGAAAGGGGAGGATGATGTAGTAGTCCGCTATCGGAACCACCACATTTTGGGGAAGGGATGGGTGGTAAAGGGGAAAACCTGGCTTACATGCCATCGAACCGGAACATATCATAAGATATTTGGCGGTTCGTCTTTGACATGATAGTGGTAGCGAGCCAGACGGAGGACGAACCTCCTACCACCTAACAATTCTTATCGGCTTACCTTTTATACATTACAACACATCAATGACAGCATATATATACCGGCTTACCTGTATAAAATTTTCAATTGACCTTTACTGCTGATACCTACTAGACCGCGTGAAAAAAACGTTACCATAGCAACGTGTTTTTTACGTCACAGGCAGCCTTGTGTATTGCCTTTTTGAGTTTTCTTTTTGTTATTTTTACTAATTATCTACTGCTTGGATTCTGAGGAAGCAGTAAAAACGTCTATGTCATTTTATGTACAAGTGTATGATAAGGATGTGGTTTTAGTGTGAAATATTTTTATTTATTAATTTAATGTTTTTGTATTAGGATTAAAAATATTAAGTTTCTCTACGTAAATTTTAACTGAGCCGAATTCCATACTTCACATTGTTTCATAAGGTTAAAGTCTTTTATATACAACTTCTTTCTCTTCGAACATTTAATAAGGTAGTGATGGAGCGTATAGCAAAGTATAGTGAATGGTTATATCCATTTAAAACATTTACATTTTTTAACTCATTAAAACAAAATTAAAACGCTTGTCGTGGCGCAGAGGCACAAGCGTGCGTCTGTAATTGCGACAGGTTGTGGGTTCGATTCCCACTCCAGGAAATGTAAAATTTAGTTATTAGTAGCCACTTAACACTAGGTTCTCTGGTTCTCTCTGCCTATCTATATGCGGGATACAGCGTGAAGTTAAAAAAAAAACAAGATCCGGCATTGAGTTGAGAGAATATCTCAAATTTAGGTGGTAAGTTAAAAATGTAATTTTTTGACACTATGTTCTCTTTACCTACACTACTATGTACAAATATTAGTATGAGCGATTATTTATTATATTAATGCCTGTCGTGGCGCAGAAGCACAAGCGTGCGACTGTAAACGCGACAGGTTGTGGGTTCGATTCCCACTCCAGGAAATGTTAGAATTTTCATTTCCTGGGTTTGGTAACAAGGCAAAGCGCGGCGTTGAGTTCCGCCACTCAGCACGCAATGCCTCCATTCGGCGGAAAGTGGGGAACGAAATTGGAGAACGGAATGTCTTAACACTAGGTTCTCAGGTTCCCTCTGCCTACCCCGCTATATGCGGGATACAGCGTGAAGATAAAAAAAAAAGAAGTTTATTATATTATTATTTGTATCATACTTTCTTATAGTAAACGAAAGAAATTTTATTCGCCTCCATATAAATAAAAAGCTCTACTCAAGTTTTTATCAAACAAAGTAAGATATTCATCACTTGCAGTCGCCGTCGCGTCTGGTGAAGCCTTGTACAGTGTACATCCTAGAAAGTAGATATAGTATTTCTATTCCTCATACCGCAGACGAACACTGAATATAACTATACGACCATATTAGTAGTGTTATTATAGACTTAAATACTATAGAATTGTATATTTTTTTATAAGTAAATTTGCTTTATACGTATTTGTAATATTATCTTTACATTAGAATAGAATGACTACACTAGATCCTAGTAAAGTATATTTTTTATTAAAATTTTACTCAGCTTAAGTACAGAATATTGCAGACCATTTTCTGCTTTTACAATACATTCACGTCATAGATTATAAAAATATATAATTTACAAGATAATTGTCATAATATTGCAAAAGGACAAAAAATATTTATAAATTATATTGTTATTTTGATGTATAAGCCATAAAAATGATATTACTGTAAAGTTTTATCTGCATAATAGTAAATATCTAAAAAAGTAGTAAATAACAAGCGTATATAAAATTGCTACGTGGAAGAGAACATATGGATTAGTGATCAAAGCTCTTGGACAGACTCCAAGAAGCATGAGTTCAAATTTTTATATGTTTTATAAAAATGTTATCCTAAGTGTATGAATAAATATTCAAAAACAATAATTATTAGTATAATTAAAATTGTAACAAAAAATGCACTAAAAAGTTAAATTAATACGAATAACTCAAGAACTTAACTATTCTAACTTCAGATCTTAACTATTATTATATAAAAAGGGATTATCACAATTGGTTCACTCAGTAAAGTTATGGGTTATAACACACATAAAAAATACACTCAAAATCAGAACCTCCTCCTTTTTGTGTAATTGATTAAAAATATCTTTGAATAGTTCAATAGTTTGTCATTTCTATACATTTTGAATGTCTATGGTACATAACTCGCCAATCAGGAAGCTTTCACATGTCAATCACCAATTACATCACGTTTTGTTCACCGTCGACGCTGGCCAATCGTTCTTCTGAATTTCAAATGGATTTTGAAAGGCTATTATCATTTTTTTTATTTTATACTTGAAATCTTTTATTTTTAACACCATAAAATATTTTAAGTATCACATTACCTATTTTATAGGGAAAGTGATTGTATTTAGAAACATATTTAGAAAACGTATAATTTTTACGCAGCGGGACTCGAACCCACGCCTTTCAGACACCGTCCAAGCGCTTTGACCACTAAGTCATGCGTTCTACATCCGGCTGCGTCGAAATTCTTATACGCTTGTTACAACTGTTTGCTATAGTGATTTTTACAAATTTCTGCTACCCAAAGATTATTTCAAATAACAACCGTTTAACAAAAGCGAATGCTATTTATTAAATATTTTTGAAATTTAAATCGAATCGCGGGTTCGAGTCCCGCTTCGTTCAAATTTTTATACGTTTACTAAATATGTTCTTCGTTTCCTAAGCGTGTAATTAACACTATAAAACTTAAAAAAGTGATTGTATATAAATTATTTTCATTACTTCGCTCTGGTAAGACAAAGCGCGGCGTTCAGGTCCGCCACGTAACACGTAATGTCTCGAGTTCGGGCGGATAATGACGAACAGAGTGTCTTGACATTATGTTTACTCTAATTACTCTGCTAAGCGAGATAAAGCGTGAAATTGCTATATATAACATAGTTTTATAGCTAGTTAAATTGGTTTGGTTTTCTTAGCATTTTTTTTACAATTACTATGATATTTTTAATAAAAACTCACCTTCTGTTATATATTAGAAGTAGCTAACGCCTGTCGTGGCGCAGAGGCACAAGCGTGCGACTGTAAATGCGACAGGTTGTGGTTTCGATTCCCACTCAAGGAAATAAAATTTTTCATTTCCTGGGTTTGTTAACAAGGCAAAGCGTGGCGTTGAGTTCCGCCACTCAGCACGCAATGCCTCAATTCGGCGGAAAGTGGGGAATGGAGTGTCTTAACACTAGGTTCCCTCTGCCTACCCTGCTATATGCGGATACCCTGATATATCATAAATAAACAACTGAATTACAATACTTAATAATAATATGTTAACTAGATATTTACGGTATAGTCAAAAATTTAATTATTCATCGACAGCATTACTAATTATTTACTACAGATTTTAGACGAAAAAATTATAAAAATAAGTTGCCAATTGATATACCTAGTATATGAATGGATAAAGGCGATAAATCGCAATTTCGTATTTTCGAAGTTTTATTCATAGTAGATAATTAATTGTAAATTTTAAAACCCAGATTTTTTGTTATTTGAGAAACTTTCTAAATAAGTTTCTGTTTAAAAAAATATATTTTCATAACGGAAAAAATAAAAAAAAAAATTTTTATGTTCAAATACAAAAAATATAATAAATTTCCTACGCTATTACAAAAATATTTTACAATTCTTTTAGTGTTCTTCTATTCATATCTTTAATTAGGATATATTTTACTTACACCATCGCCATATTCGATAGATATTTTACCGAACTTTAATACAACAAGTGACATTCAACATGCTAAATAAGAAACAAGTAGGTACTAATCAAAAAAAAAGTCTCCATACATCTGAAAATAAAGAAAACCACAGCTACCTTCTTTCATAATTTCACTCTTAAACTATTTAACTCTTTACATTAAAAAAGAATAATATAATCAACAACTTAACTACCTCGCAGATGTACTGACAAATTCTGAGATACAAATCGGCTGTAGATTGTAATCTACAATGAAAGCACATGTCAAAAGACGAATCATCTATCATTTTATATATCTATATCTCAAAATATATGAAAATATACCTTAATATAAAGAAATATGGTTGAAAATCCCAATAACTCTGCCACCCTATAATAAAATGCATTATTAAATAGCGATTCTATGACCCCATTCGAAACGCATTAGTAAGCATTATGTCTAATTTGCTTGTTTTAATTCGGTTTTGATTTTAATAAAGTTGAATGTTTAATTATTCAGTAAGGCGCGTCCTGCGGGAACTTTGTTACAATATGGTGTTTTGGTATGTCGGGACAATTGATGGGGGTATGCGAGAGGGGACAATTTGTAGGTGATTATTTTAAAATATGATTTATTGTTGAAAAATAACTCAACACGCAATGCCTCAATTCGGCGGAAAGTGGGGAACGGAATTGTTGAAAGAGAATGGAGTGTTTTAACACTAGGTTCTCTGGTTCCCTCTGCCTACCTTGCTATATGCGGGTTACAGCGTGAAGTTAAAAAATAATTAAAATAACTTGGGGAATGATGTTTAACTTATTTACATTTTTCTGTTGGCTCGGTCACTTAACATGCAATATATAGATTTCGACAGAATGTCTTGACACTAGGTTATTACTATCTATCTAGCTATGCGGGAGAAAAGGTACTGTTTGTAGAAAAAAAGCGTACAAAGCGTACGTTAAATAATTAATTTCACTAACTGTATTTACTTGACGTAAAATCAGCTAAAATTCAGAGTTACAATATACATATAAAACTTTTATATTTCTTCCCTCTTCCTCCACTACAGGTAAAAAGTATACGATAACCCTTTTATGAAAATAAAAAAATGTTTTCTATTCGCTTGATTCCTTTTTTTTTACATTTTTGATTTTACTCAAATTGTCTTACTGGTAAGATAATACTCTTAAAAGTATATTTTTTTTAATTTAGAGGTTACCTAGCTTGGCTTTTTCTTTGCATAACTGCGTCCAATTATAAATCATCCAAATATCTTCTACTATCTTACACACAGCGCCTTTGATGTCACTTAAAATTAAATTATCTATCTAACTAACTTTTACTCGCAGATTTGTTGTTGTTGTCTTTCACTGACTGTCAATAATCTGTAAAGATTATATGAAATAAATAATGATATAATTTTAGTTTCTTTAAGAAACACAACACATACTTTTTTTTTGCTTTACGCTGTTTCAATTTAATTCCCCTTATAGCAGGGAAGGCAGAGGGAACCAGAGAGCCTAGTGTTAAGACACTCCGTTCTCTTTTACGTATGTGATGTATATATATTGTTCTTTCTTAAGTATATCTGTCTTTGACTGTGTCTACTGATGAAGACCAATTGGTTATAAATAATTTACGATTATATTATAGCAGGATATATAACTTTATGAATAGAGGCCAGATTGATAGTGGGTTCGATCTCCACTGAGGGAAACATATTTTCTTTTCCTTGCTCTGGTATATATTTGGCTTATATAAAGAGTACCTTTGAATTCCACCACTCAACAATGTATCAATTTGGTGTGTTAAACTGACAACAGGCATCCCAACCAAGGTGCAAATTAAATTTTTTTTTTAATATCTACTAAGCATATGAGTTCGTCGTGGCTCAGTGGAATAACATCTGACTATAAACTCGATTAGTTGTGGGTTCGATTGCCACCCAGAGAATAATTATATTTACATTATATACATTTTCCACTCTGATAAGACAAAAAGCGGCGTTGAGTTCCGCCATACAATATCTGGAATTCGGGCGGAATGCTGCAAAATGTCTCGACCATAGATTTATTCCAACTACAATGCTATGCGGGATAAAGCATGAAACTGCTTTCTTATTAAATATATATACCTATATTGTTTTTTAAATACCTATAATTAAATTTCATAATATCATGACGTTCATCTCATTCTAAATTCCGTATAAGGCAGGCTCGTTACGCAATAACTCATAAATTGAAGCGATTAATTGATATCATACTCGTGGAAGGGTTGAAGCACCCCTGTTGTGACAAACGCGCCGACGTGAGGGGGTATTTAAAAAAAACGTGTTAGTGTTGTTCTGTCTCTAATGGCACTTGAGTGCAGTTTAATATATATTTTTTTATAATATGTTAAGGAATTTTTAACACAGATAGTTTTTTTATACAACTTGTCACATTTAAGTAAGATTTTAACAAAATTAAAAAACTGACTTGAGATAAAATGTAGTAAAAAGTAATATTATTACGAATTACTCGAAAACTACTTGTCTTAACTTAATTCAATGGGACCAAGTTAAAACCACTAGCTATCATACAAAAAAGAATCATCAAAATTGGTTCGTCCAGTAAAAAGTTATGCGGTAACACACTTAAAAGAACATTCGAATTGATAACTTTGATTTTGAAGTCGATAAAAATAAGCAAAAACAGTATATATTTTATATCCATAAAAGTTGATAATTAGAACACATACGAGTACATACTTCTTAGGGCAAGCAATTTTTGAGTTTTAGTTTAATCTATAATTTTTTTATTTACTTTACGTCTGACGTGGCGCAGAGGCACAGGCGTGCGACTTTAAACGCGACCGGTTGTGGGTTCGATTCCCACTGCAACTTCCTTGGGTCTCCAATTTTTCATTACAAGGCAAAGCGCGGCGTTAAGTTCCGCCACTCAGCACGCAATGCCTCAATTCGACGGAAAGTGGGCAACGGAGTGTCTTAACACTAGTTTCCCTCTGCCTACCCTGCTATATGCGGGATACAGCGTGAAGCTATGTATGTATGCATGTATGTACAAACTTCTTCTTCTCAAAAATGCTTGCCCTAACATTTTTGAGTTTTAGTTTTATCTATAAATTCTGTATTTGTTTTATTTATATATTTTCTTACCTCTATGTATTTGGTTTGCTTGATTATTTTATTTAGTCACTTATTCATTTGATGAATAAAGAAATCCTGATTCTTATAAATTTGTGAAAAAATATAACAAAAAGTGTATAAAAGTCGACCTATCAACCTATTCACGCTATTATCAGTTCTTTAAATAGTACAAAAATTCGATTAAAATGCGTAAAAATTTTAATCCAGATAAATTACAAGAATTATGCAAGATTCCAAAAAATATCATTAGCAATTAGTTAAATATCAAAAATTGTAAAAAAGTCAATTTTTCATACAATTATAGAAAATCGGATTTTTAGCTAAAATTAACAAATTAAAATAACAATAAGATAACAAAGAAAATAAATCTGTCTTTCGTTAGAATTATTTAAAAAACCCAATTTATCTCTATAAAGGTATTGAAATTTAAATAGTTAACTGAACATATATATCTTACAGTAACCGGGTTCATTGAATTCATGTCAACAAGAAAATATATGTTTGCTTTTCTTGACACGGTAGTGTCTCAAGCCAAGTTTAAGCGAAAAACTGGCGACCTCCTTATATAATATGTTAACTCAAAATTTATTATTACATACAAAAATTAGATTTGGTACCTGTCGTGGCCGAGACAGATTGTGGGTTCAATTCCCAATCCAGGAAATGGAATTTTTCATTTTCTGTGTTTGGTATCAAGCAAAACGCGGTGTTGTATTTTGCCACTCAACACGCAATGCCTCAATTCGGCGGAAAGTGAGGAACGTAGTGTCTTAACACTAGGTTTCCTCTGCCTACCCTGCTATATGCGGGATACAGCGTGAAGCTATGTACGTAAAAATCAAATTTAGTCTCCATTAAGACCCCTTGGGTTAACTAAACTCTTTAATTTCGTAGATGTACTCGTAATTGAAACATGAACGTCCAAATATTTTATATCATTAACTTATGTATAACTTAAACATGTTTTTATAAAATAAAAAATA